>AWOL01S0013508.1:0-30577 GCA_000715115.1 Nicotiana otophora | reverse complement strand
AGATACTTAGCTCAATTTAGCCAAATCAATACTCCAAAAATGTTTTTCCTTTAAAATGCATCTTCGTTCGGCTCAAATCTAGCCCAAAGCGACTCAACAATATCAAATAATCCAAAAGTAATCCATTTTGATAAATAAAGTTGCAATCTTTACTAAAATCCTAAAAAGTCAACAAAAGTCACCCCAGGCCCCGCCGGTCAAAGCCTGAGCCGAGGGGTAGATGTCGACTACCCAATACCCCACGGGCCCAAATATATGTTCAGTTTTCAAAACCAAGTCCAAATCTGTTAGATTTCCTTCTACCCAAACTCAACCTTGAATAAAGAGGAGATACACTCCATTAATCAAACACTAAAAAGATTTCATTAACAACTCCCATTTTATTTCCATTAGCAGCTCCATTCATAATTTCCAAAATACTACGAGTTTATAGATATAATGAAAATACGTTTGCCAAATACCAACACTTCCAGTTTAATTCCCAACATCAAACACCACCCACAACATGTCTACAGAGCCTCTAAGTACAACAGAAGAGTAATATGGAAATGTCGACAAGAAGGCCCCGACTATAGAGTACTAGTATGTAAAACTTACTGTGCTCTTTCAAAATAAAATGCCAATATAAGAAAGCGGAAATCATGATAACAACAATAAACAATCAATGATATCCAAATGCCAAGTTAAAACATACTAAGTTCCAAAATATGAAGATGACAATCAAAATATGAATATAATATTATTTTTGGTTGGGAGATCTTTAGCACTGATATACGAGTGTTTACAATATCACCGTTTACAATACCAATACCACAATACTTTTAGCACGGAGTTCGATCACGACCCCGTCGGCTAGACCGTCTCATCTGAGACATCAACCACAATCACAATTTCAATTACAATTTCTAGCGCAATCACCACCATGTATGCAGCATGGTGTTCGATTACGACCCGATCGGCTAGGCCATCTCACCACAATGCCGTGTGGATCGACATCATCCTTTTCTATCAGTCATCTCATCCAAATTAAGCAGAATAACTTTATCACACCAATCTCATCCCAAATATGGGGAATAATTTTATTACATCAATCTCATCCCAAATAAGGGGAATAATCACAATCCACTCCTACACCGGCACGTGTAGTTTCGGGGTTAGGTTATTTCAACCTACCCTTCCACGGTGACTATCGATACTCCCAGAAATATTTTTGATTTGCATACAAATGAAACAACAATACAAATGCATTTACCTCATAACTTTTCATACCGTATATAGCCTCATTGGTACTTTCAACCACTTACAACATGATTATTTCATTGGCTCTCTTGGCCATACATATGATTCTGCATTCGTGTCACGGTGGCCGTATTTCATATTCCGCACTTTCATTTCTTTCGTTTCATGGATCATCATAATAAATATCAATAAATAGAATATCCAGAAAATAACAACTTTAGGTTGATTAGTAATGAAGACTTTAAACACAATGGATTTGTTTACAAGAAATGGAGTAAAATGTTTTACAATCGAAGCACAAGTTAAAATCATAATCGAGTAACACATAATTTATTCTTGAAATACTCTCCCCCCAAAAGGGAAATACACAATTTCTTTCACGAATATGTAAGAATGCAAAACACATTGAAAATACTCATAAAGCATAGCATTATTTAAAATAGCCACATAGGAGCATGACTTGAGGACATAAGCTTTTCGGCAAATCTACTTTTGAAGTAATTTTGGAATAGTTGAATCAAGGCTCATTTCATAATCTTTCTCACATCATCTTATTTCATTGGCACCTATAGCTACAAGTATAACCTTCATTCTTGGCACGGTGGCCACACTTTATATCTTCAACTCATGTTTTTCACTTTCGATCATCTTTATAGATTATCAACAACAAGGCATTTCCAATCAAGACATTGGGTACACATATGAGCAATTAAGAGTCTTATGCATATCGAGTTTTTCTCACACAATTTGGCATACTAGCTTACATTTGGAACATGACTCAAAGCGATAACATTTTAATACACAACCCATACATTGAACATATATCTTTCGACATAAGGCTCATTTGGAATAGTCAAGTTTATAAGGAATAACTCGGAATATAGGAATTAGGAACTTGAGCCAACCGTGCTTGAAACTTACGGGAACATCATGAAATTCAATTCTAAGAGAGTAATTTAGCCAACATACTTGGAATTCGCCCCATAATAGTACTACGACGATCCACTACCCTAAGAAACTTCAATCTACAATAACAACATCGAATGGGACGAATATTACTAATAAATTAAATAATTTAGGCCATTTAGGCACTTTATGAAATACCTAGTAGGCATGAATCTCTACATCTCTTAACCATAGAATTAGTTCATCCAACTACTACCATTTACCAACAATTTATCCCACCATCACTCTTAAGCAATTCTAAACTTCCAACATCACATACATGACCATCCATCCAAACCCAACCAACAAAATTCCATCATATAATCACCTTTCAATCTCTATAATGGGTATGTATTTAAACTGGGAACTTATGGCTTCCAATCACCATACACACATTTCATACATAAATAATCACCATAGATTAGTTAAAGATGGCAGACATAGCTCTTGTAGTGAGACTCTTGAAAATCCCAACTTGTAGTGTCTTTGACAAATTTGGGGACTTGAATGGAAATCTATGGATCTTCGAGATTAATCCTTGTTAATATAGGTATTTAGGAGTAGTAATCAAATAAAAATACTCCAAAAACGTTACCTTGGTTCATGGGAGGGAAGTGTTGGGCGGGTTTCCCTTTATATGCAAGCCCTAGCTCAAAGCAATTACTTAGCCCCTATCACTACCCGGCCTTGGGGGTATTTAATGGGCTCCTACGTGCATGGTCGTGCACCTGAGGCCGAATACCCTCTAAGATGCGCGGCCGTGCATCTGGGCGCGCATATGTCAGAGGTCCGGTAAAATGGCCAAAACAATCTGTAAAAATATCCAAATGACAAACAGTTTGATGCGTTGGAAACTAGACTCAAAGAGCTTTTATATTTTTGGTATATAACCTCCTAAGTCTTTATAGTTTGTAAGCAACATGCGTTTGAATTAGGATCTTGTGCGAATTGAGACATCCTTTCTACTTAATGTATCCAACTCGTTCCACACACGTTCTTCCCATTCACAAAATGCCTTAGTATGTTCCAACACACCTTAAACCTATATTTGCATTTCAAAATGATGTGGTTCTATCCCATGGGTCTCCTTTAATACACAAATATGTTATTCCCAAATACCGTTGGCGCACTTTAAAATTTTAAATCATTAGGAATGTTTTAACAAGGCCTTACAAAATTGACTCTCAAATCTCAATTTTCTATTTTTAGAAATATTCTGTCAGAAACACCAATTTCACTAATTGATTCATAAATTAAATGCTAAATAAAAGATGAGATTAATGAAAAATAATTAAATACGAGTCAAGAAAACTTACCCAACCCAAATTGGTGAAAAATGCTTCAAAATTGCCTCAAACGGAGCTCCCAATCTCAAAATATGAAATAATGACTCTAAGTCCCAAAATCCCTTATACAAACCAGCTAAAGATGTCGCATTTGCGATCTGGGGTTCACAAATGCGAACTCCGGAAGTGCGACCCATTGACCTCAAATGCGAAGCCAGCTAAAACCAGAGGATGTTGCAAACACGACCACTGACTTCGCAAAAGAAAAGTTTCACTCTACCAGTCAACATTGCAAAAGCGACCACAAGGTCACAAAAGTGACATGCCCAGGCCCCAAACCCCTTCACAAAGTGCCAAACATTCTAAAACTCGTCCGAAACTCACTCGAGCCCTCAGAAATCACAACTGAGCGTCTGATTCCTACCAAACTAACTTGGAATGACACTAAACCTTACACAGAAGTTTCAAATGATAAAATGGATCTATTTCATGTCCCGAAACAAATATTCGATCACGATAGACACAAAGTTAAATCATGGTCAAAATTAGGAATACTGAAATCTTCAAATTGTCAACTTTCAGCAAAAAGAGCCAATTAATCCTAGGAACCTCTGAATTCAATTTTGGGTATACTGTATAAGTCCAAAATCACCACACAAACCTAATGAGACCATCAAAAACCGTTTCGGGGTCGTTTCCACAAAAGTCAAACTTGGCCAACACTTACAACTTAAACTTCCAAACTAGGAACTATGTATTTCAAATCAAACAAAAACCTCCCCGAAACCCAACTAACCATTCCCTAAAGTCACACAACCATAAATACATAGAGAGGAAGCTTCAAAGCGGGAAACAATGCTTAAATACACAAAACAATCAGCTGGGTCATTATAGTTTCCAATCATCATTTGAATTTGGGTATGTTGTAAACTTAACAAGATTAATCATCTAAACAAGCTTATCTTAAATAGAAATTATTCAAGACAAAAATAAGAATTTTTATAACAAATACAGAATTATTCAATAACATAAAATGTTTAATTGTTATTTCATATAAGTATACATACAAGTTTGTTATACCCCATATTTTCATATATAAAAGTACATCATAAGTTAATTGATGCTTCACACCCTGACCTCGGGGAGCACGACCGGCGCTTGCCGAGATAACCCAGCCAAGAAAGCCTGTAAAATTCCTTCTATCCAAACTCACCCATGAATAAAGAGAAGATATATTTTATTAATTAGACAATGATAAGGTTGCATGAACAATCCAAATTTCATTACCGTTATAACTTCATTCAAGATTTCTTACAATATTACATTACACATTCATAGTTTAGAAGTGGAAACGTATGATACAAATACAATATTTCTAATTTGACATCCAAAAAAAAGGTACAACCGACGCTATGCCTACTGAGCCTCTAATATATAAAAAAGAGTAGCATGATGGTGCCTCAATCAGGCTCTGTCTATACCTCAAAACAATATACATAGCGTACAGGAGATACAAGACCCCGAAATGAAGTGGGGCTCACAAAGTCAGCTTAAGAGAGGGTGTACTGCTATCACTGATCAATACATCCTGCTATGGAATCACCTGCATCCAATAAAGATGCAGCGCCCTAGGTAAATGGGACATTAGTATGTATAGAATATTACTAGTATGTAAAGCTAAACACCCTGTCAATAGAACGAGTAAGAGTCAAAGTAGAAGGAAACGTGAAATCAATGAGAGCCTCAAACAATATAAAGGTGTCAAGTTAGGGGAAAGATAAGGGGAAACAATCTCATCACATCAACACGGGGATTTACCCCTCAATCACACCTACAATGGCACGTGTAGTTTCAGGGTTAGGATGTTTTGAGCTTCTCTTCCACAATGAGGTATACTAACTTGCAATTGAAACATGATTTTAAATCACAACACCTTTTGTACATTGATCATGCTAGATTAGATTCTCAGAGGGAATCATTTTGTGATAGGAACATTTTGAACATATTTTGAGTACATACAACTTTCAACACAACACTTATTTTAGGATTATCAAATCTACTAGGAAGGACTCAGAACATGAGAAATAAGACGTTGTGCCAATCACAACCGCAACTTACGAGGACATCATGGAAACTGATTTCTACAAGAGGAGTTTAGCCAAAATACCTTGCTTGAGCTTCCTCAAATTACTACAATGTTTCGGAAATCCTAGCGACTTCAAACTATTAGAAACATGACAAATTTGAACCATAATTAGGAAGATATTCAGAGTTTCAGCTCATTTGAGCATTTATCAAGAAGTAGGTGTGCATTAAGGTTTCAAGGTTCTCCTATGGAGTATTTCTTCATCCCACAACCCAACATTTACCCATTTGAGCTCAATAAGCTTCCTATCAACCTTGATGGTACACGGATGCATAAATTACACTCAATAATCACACTTCTAATTACCTACTTTTAGTCCAATCCCGAAATTGAGGGCTATGGAGTAGAATCTTACCTCTTGGGTGAAGACCTTATGACTTTTCCTTGTTGAATTTCAAAGTTTTGAGCAAGGGTTGATGAATAAAGTACTTGGGGCTTCATCCTTTCTCTATAAAGCAATTCCCTTGCTCTAAAATGAAAGATTTCTGCCTTCTAAATGAGAGCCAATGGCTTTTAATCAATTATGGTCGGGTTTTAAAAATCAGAATTTGGACCCTCCGAACTCAACTCTGTGGTCGGAAAGTGCACCGCAGATCAGGTTTGTGACCTGCAAAATGGACCGCAGAAACAATCCCAAACTCTGGGCTGTTCTGGTCCACTATACGGCTAGGTCTGCAGCCCACATATCAATTATGCGGGCGCATAATGGACCGCAGAATCTCCCTATGAAAATCTTCATGCTGGTTCTGCGACGGATGTACGGCCCGCAAAATGAATATGCGATCGTATAGTTGATCGCAAAACGACCTCCAAAATTTGTCCATTTCTCTGCTTTGCTCTGTGGCGGATCTACGGTCTGCATATCAGTTCTTCGGTCGCATAATGGACCGCAGAATCTCCCTATGAAAATCTTCATGCTGGTTCTGCGACGGATGTACGGCCCGCAAAATGAATATGCGATCGTATAGTTGATCGCAAAACGACCTCCAAAATTTGTCCATTTCTCTGCTTTGCTCTGTGGCGGATCTACGGTCTGCATATCAGTTCTTCGGTCGCATAATGGACCGCAGAATCTCCCTATGAAAATCTTCATGCTGGTTCTGCGACGGATGTACGGCCCGCAAAATGAATATGCGATCGTATAGTTGATCGCAAAACGACCTCCAAAATTTGTCCATTTCTCTGCTTTGCTCTGTGGCGGATCTACGGTCTGCATATCAGTTCTTCGGTCGCATAATGGACCGCAGAATCTCCCTATGAAAATCTTCATGCTGGTTCTGCGACGGATGTACGGCCCGCAAAATGAATATGCGATCGTATAGTTGATCGCAAAACGACCTCCAAAATTTGTCCATTTCTCTGCTTTGCTCTGTGGCGGATCTACGGTCTGCATATCAGTTCTTCGGTCGCATAATGGACCGCAGAATCTCCCTATGAAAATCTTCATGCTGGTTCTGCGACGGATGTACGGCCCGCAAAATGAATATGCGATCGTATAGTTGATCGCAAAACGACCTCCAAAATTTGTCCATTTCTCTGCTTTGCTCTGTGGCGGATCTACGGTCTGCATATCAGTTCTTCGGTCGCATAATGGACCGCAGAAATGCTTTGTTCTGCAATAATGTTTCTTCAACTTCCCAATGCTCTGTTCAACCCAAAACGTTCGTACCTAAGCCAGCAAGCTCGCCACGAAGATTTCCTACAAGTTACATTCATCAATGTGCTGGAAATATCTCTCTACTTTGATGTCGTATTGACAAAAGGTTTAATGCGTTAGAAACTAGACTCATAGATCTTCAATTTGCTATGTAGATAATACCATAATACCAAGTATATTGCGAGAAAACTCCTCTACATTTGACCTAATATTTAGCACATTGATGAATGTAACTTGTGATGGCCTTTGCCAACTTTTGTTCCACAACTCGCTTGACTTTAAAACGTA
Source organism: Nicotiana otophora (assembly GCA_000715115.1). Lineage (NCBI taxonomy): Eukaryota > Viridiplantae > Streptophyta > Magnoliopsida > Solanales > Solanaceae > Nicotiana > Nicotiana otophora. The sequence goes on along the minus strand of AWOL01S0013508.1, from coordinate 23,016 downwards.
ATGCAAGACTATCACACGAATAAAATAAATCATAACATAACATCATTATCATGTTAAGAACCCTAGTCTCACCCCAAAGTACATGTTATAACCTTCCAAACTTATCGACTTTCGACAAAACTTGTTATCTTTAATTGGTTTAGTTTCTAATCTTTCCAACCCTCTTGGTATTTGTTAATCATGATCTTAAATATTTGTAAACTCCAAGGAAACATGATTAATTTAATTTATGTACTCTCAAAGATGATCGCATTTCTGAGATTACATCAATTGACTTACAAATACTCTCACGTAAGAAGAGATGGGGCGTAACACCATTTCCCCTTTGGAACATTCGTCCTTGAATATTGACTGATGCCCTTTTCAGTCTCATAACCCATAGCTCTTATGAATATTTTAATACCATCCTTGCCATCTAGGAAATTGTTTTGTGAATAAATCCCAAGGTCAGGGCATCCCCTCCTTTTAGGCCTCTTTCTCACACCACGACTTGTTGTCCGAATTCTTCCAATATCACAACTGTTGGTACCTTCTATCATGCAGCATGTACGCCTCTACCCATGGAAGTGACTATGCGAATCTTCTAGGAAATATCTAGGACTCGCCTTATGAATATATATTGAACTATGACAAGTTGTCCCTCTGGGCATCTATAGGTACACTGAAGTTCTTCGCTCGGTACTTTGTCAATCTTATGACTACTGATATAACTTGTTTTATAGCACCGATTATCTATGCTTATGGTTTTACTATAGCTAGGTAGGTCACAATATACCATATATCTTATTTCGATTTATTATTACCGAGGTCTGCTACCCAACTCCTTGTTACACTCTCGCTACTTATCTTATATGTATAAATCTAAGTCCTTTAGTTCTTCCTCATTACTATTAATCTTATGAATGACGGACTAATCTCATCTCATATTTTGTAACTTTTATCCATCCATTGTTAATTCACCTTAATATTGATCCATGATCTACCACTAATAACTTAAAACCTCTTACGTAATAAATTGTCACCAGGGCTAACGTTGCATCGGGGGATAATTGAAATGATTTATTTGATCCACCTAGGGATGATACTATACTTCAATAACTGTATTTCATAGCATCCTAACGTGATTCATCTTATGGGGGTATTCTAATCCCGTGCAATTCATGAAATCCCTTTTTTTAAAAATCAGTACTCAATCAAAGGCCTAAACGTCATCCTCTTATCATCACCATTACACCCTTATTCTACTACTAGGGCAACATATCATCTCTTCTAATTGCTCCTAGTGTTAGATTCCTCTGAGTTCATTCACAAATGAAAAATGGAGGAAATATGGACAAAACCCGTCTTTAAAACAATCTGCCCCAGCCAGGCCCTTCTTTGTGTTCGCGATTAAAGCCTCGCATTTGCGATGGCTGCAAAACTACTGCATTCGTGAAGGCCAAACTACTGCATTCGTGAAGGCCAAACAATCCGCATTCGTGAAGGCCAAACTACTGCAGGCTCCCACTCCGCTTTTCTTCTTCGCGTTCGCAACTTGTGTGTCGCGTTCGCGTAAGCTTCCTTAGGCAACCTTCCACGTTCACGAACTCCACCTCGCATTTGCGAAGGCCAAAACCCAGATGCCTCAGACCAAAACAACCTGAAATGATACAAAACCATCCCGAAACACACCCGAGGCCCCCCAGGACCCCGTCCAATAACACAAACCAGTCCCATAACATAATGCGGACCTACTCGAGGGCTCAAATCACATCAAACAACATCGAAATCATAAATCGCACCCCAATTCAAGCTTAAGAAACTTCACAACGTCAAACTTCTATATTCGATGCCGGAACCGTTCAAATCACGTCCGATTGACCTCCAATTTTGCACAAAAGTCATAATTCATATTACGGACTTACTCTAACTTCCAGAATCAGAATCCGATCCCGATATTAAAAAGTTCACTCCCGGTCAAACTTTTCAAAAACCTTCAAATTTCAGCTTTCGCCAAATGACCTCAAAATGACCTACGGGCCTCCAAATCCACATCCGAACGCGTTCCCAGTACCAGAATCACCCTACGTAGCTATTTAAAAGCTCGGAATCCCAAACGGACATTGATAACATTGAAATGAACTTCAACTCGAATTTATGAAATTCTTCCAAACTGTCAACTTCCATAACAGGTGCCGAAACGCTCCCGGGTCATCCAAAACCTGATGCGGACATACCTCAAAGTCCAAAATCATCATACAAACCTGTTGGAACCTTCAAATCCCGATTTCGAGTTTGTTTACTAAAAATGCACACCTTAGTCAATTCCTCCTACTTAAGGCTTCTGAAATTAGAATTTTTTCTCCAAATCAACTCCGAACTTCCCACAATTAATTTCCGACCACGCGTACAAGTCATAATACCTGAAGTGAAGCTACTCATGGCCTCATACTGCCAAACGATGCGCTAGGGCTCAAAACTATCGGTCGGGCTGTTACACTTGATATATTAATTGCATCCAATATATTCTAAACTTACAAAGACGATAAAAGTATTTAAAATAAAAGAATTCTCATAATATTTATCATGATTGAAGAGAGATATGGTGAGCGTTAACGGTCTAGATCACGAAAGTAAAAATAAAAAAATTCTCTAACGACAATGTAAAAGATATATAAAGCTGCCATCTATTGTAACAAATGCCGCAGGAGAGAAAGAATAAATGAAAAATAAATAAATTATATTCAATTATTTTATCCGTATTGCTTCAAGTATGTATTATTTTAATTTGGCTCTTAATATTACATCATCGATTTTGTTTTATTTTTTTGATTGCTTCAACCACAATTGCTCTTTTTTTAAGCCAACATTATGTACTCTAAGAGTTTTTTCAACCTGATTATTTTCTACTTAGAAAATAATTGGATGGCATTATTTTGTTAATTAGTTAGTTCAAATTGCTTACCCTTAAAATTGGATAACAAGTAAACTTATAATGTGGTTTCAAGGACACGTGAGTCCACCCAATACCAATTGATAAGAGTGAGGATGAGTAAAAACAATTAACAATAAATAAAGCAAACCAATGTTAGAATGGAACTCAGCCCTCGAGTTTGGACACCCTTGAACTGGTTGATGCAAGAACAATTAAAGTGTAACAAGCTGATGAACAATAGTGTAAACGAGGAAGAGAATTATATTGCTTTTGTGCATGTCCACCATGTGTTACCAATGATTAGAACCTCCCTTTATATAGTCGAGGGATTTCACTTATGGTATAATTCTATTTACACAAAGAAATCTCATGATTAGCTAATTAACCATTTCAGATTTGATCAGTTTCGAGATTTACTCCATGATCCTCGACCAGTCACCGAGATTTATACCATGATCCTCGACCAATCACGGATACCATGTCTTTTTGTTATTATGTTATCTTTGATCTTTGCTCGATGTCTGTCTCATTTGGCTTGAATCACTACTAGCCTCGATCTCGACAGGTACCTCGATTCTAAACTCGGTACCTTGTCCTCGTGATTTAGTATGTTCCGTTATGAGGTCGTCCTATCGATGCAACCTCCCGGTCTCAATCAAATATTAAAATTGAGTGGGCCAGTTTTAACCGTCTACAGATAGTCCCCTCGTTTTTTGGAGTGCAATGACAAGAAGTGACTGAAACATCCCGTCTGTATAGTTACTAAGGCATTAAATGCGCGTCTTTCTATGGTCGGCTACCGTCAATTGTGAACCACTATAGTGAAATCTATAAATAGGTCCTCTTTTCACCATTTCGAACTTTACTTTCAAATTTCTAATCTCCAAAGATTTTTTTACATCTTCTAAGTTCTTCATCTGCAAATCTATGATTTTCATTGCTAATCTCTTCTTAGAACACCAAATATTATCACCTCCATCTATTTTTAACTTGAAATCCAAATGGCAAAAATGTCAAAAACATTTCCTTAAAAAGAAAATGCTTCTTCATCGCGGCCGACCGGCGACAAAACACCGGTCGAGCCACGACCTAAGGAGTGTGTTCCCGGGGGGTGTGTCCTCACTTCTGACTTTATGACCGATAAAGCCTAATTGATTCCCGGTCAATGCAAGCCAGTGTCAAGGTATATATACTCGATAACTGAGGGATACCTTAAGCGGGTAAGGAAAGACTGCAACTGGGAGGGTAAAGAAGTGGTGATCCCGACCTCTGAAGAAGACATCACCACCCATGTGGAAGGGTATTTAAGTACTTACAATTACCCTTTCACACTGGGCCCCCTCAATCCCGTCGTCGTTGACTTTTGCCGTCAATATCAGATAACCCTAGGCCAAATCCATCCTTCCTTTTGGCGAATTGTTATTCTATTATGATTCTTTGTGAGCAAAGTCGAGGGGAAGCCTTTCACCCTCGATCACCTCATCAGGTTGTACAACCCCCGCATCTATCGAGGCATGTTAATAAAACTCCAACATCGGGCTACCAAAGTGCTATTCTCAAGCATAGATAAAGACAAGGATCGAGGCTCGATGGGCTAGTTCTTTAGAGTAAGGACTTCTGACCTAATCACGGCCGAGAAGATGCCATTTCCTGCGAAATGGAATATGAAGCGTAAGTACAATCCCACTATTAGCTCTTATTTATTTTTTTGCCCCTTTGCTTCTTCTCATCGATATCCTTTTCCGTGAAGTAGCGGTTGCTTGGATGCCCGGTGAAATTCCTAACCTCAAGAGGATACTTCGATCCTGGCACAGAAACCAGTGAAGGACAAAAAGAGGAAAAAGACCTCACCCTCTGATGATCTAGAGCCTAAGAAGAAGGCTGCTCGATAGCCGAAGAAGAACATCATCCTTCTGATCGAAGACTGCGTTCGGCGTCTAAGGGAGGAAGACGAAGAAGTGGAAGAAGATGACTTCGGGCTGGTGGCACAAGTGGGAATAAACACCGAGGCTTCAAAGGCTTCTGAATCGGTGAAGGCTATAAGGACTCCATCTCGAGATAAGGGGGGTCTAGGGAACAGGCTTGGGCGATGTCCCCGAGTCATAGAGGATCGAAGCTGCCACCCACCATACTAAGCTAATGGTGGGTACGGATGTCGAGGCCTTTTCGAGATGGAGAGAACGCCCCAAGTGATCCACTTGGGGCAATAGAAATTGGAGGCTCCCCACTGCTCCCCTAGTTTTCTGAGGAGATGATTCAAAAGGCTCGGGCCTTGAAGACCCTCTCAATCGAAGGGGCACACGGAAGGGAGGACCCCTTCCATGAATACATTACTAGGGTCGAAGATGCTACCGACCCGAGCGACTTAGAGGTCTCGAGGAAGGACTCGAGCGAGGCATCAAGCCTTTTGAATGAAGCGCAACAAGCTCTGAATCAGGTAAGCCTTAAATCCTCTTGTCGGTTTTACCCTTGTGTTCATTCTTCTCTTCTTGTCTAACATCTTTATGCGTAGGCCTCAGTGCTTCATCGGGAAGCATTTTCTCGGTCTCGAGTTGAGCTGGGCTGATGTTTGGCCGACCTCGGAGGGCTCACGGAGGGGAGAAATGCCCTTACACTTCTCAGTGGGCAAAAATAAGAGGAGATCAAGGACCTCCGCGCCGAGTTGGCAAAGGCTCACCAAGATCAGACCGACCTGATCGAGTAGGTAATGAAAATCTTAAAATCTCATGGGCTCGATTCGGGAATGATGGCTAACATTTCAATCTCAAAGCTACAGCAGAAGGTCGAGAAGACTGAGCAGTTTTGCGAGGTGGTCAACATGATAAAGGCAGAGTCCTTGGGGTGGAAAGAAGGTATGGACCGCTTTGCTGCAGAAAAAGAGACTGCTCGAGCCCAATTGTCATCGGTTGAAAGTCAAATTCAATGTATGAAGGAGAAAATATCGTCTCAAGTAAAGAAAATAGAGGAGCTCGATGCTCAGTTGGCTTCCAAACTTGCAAAGGCCAAATCTGAAGCCGAAAAGGCAAAGGCCGAGGCATGTGTGATTGTGGCCGTCTACCGGGACGATGTTGAAGCCACTGAAGTTCAAGCGAGAGAGGCAGCCGAGACCGCTCAAACTCAAGCCTATTGGATCGCTGAACTCGCCAAATGCCAATCTCGGAGGGAAACCCTCGAGGAGATCCACACTTGAGGTTTTAATCTTACTGGAGAGATAATAAAGGCTAGAGAGCATGAAGCTGAAGTTGGAATGTTGGCCTCTTCCGATGATGATGATGATGATGATGGTAGAATGAGCGGGTCCGAGAATGGGTAGGACCACGAGGGAAAAGAAGCTGCGTCCAGAGAAGATAATGAACCTTAGGATTTGTCACTTTTGGTCTTTTGTATATGATCCTGATTGGACCTTGTAAATATTCTCAAATATATAAAGATCTCTTTTCCTTTCCGACTTGTCTTTATTTCATTTTCTACCTTGTGAAAGTTTTGTTTCATTTATTCCTTATGAAAATTTTGTTCATGAGTTCGATCGAAGCCGGACTAGTGTAGTTTTTATCATCGAGTGAATACTTTCTCGAACTCGGAGTAGGGTGACCCTTAGCTTTTATTTGAATGAGGATGATTTCTCGAACTCAAAAATAAAATGGCACTTTAGGCACTTACATTAGGCCGATACGGCCATAGTAAAAAGAATGGCTTTCTCCCCTTTTTCGGCCTTTACTGTTTAATCATATAAAATCTGTTGTGCCTTGGCATGAAATAAGAGATTTGCTCGAGAGTTCAGATGGTTCCATACCCATTAGGTTTTCAAGGGTTGATATTATTCAGACCCTTTGTTTCTAATGCCATAGCATAAAATAAAGAATTTGTTCGAGAGTTCGAACGACTTTGTACCCATTATGGTATTCGAGGGTTGATATTACTGGGACCCTTAATAATTCAGCCGAGGATAGCCTTTTTAACCGATTTATGAAAGCATTTGAAGCCCTGTTTTATAACGGAATTCGGACGTCTCCGAACCGTGTTAATTTGGCCGTAGCTTTTAGTTTGGGATTTTCCCCTTAGGCTCGTTTCCCTACTATAATTCGAACTCGTTCGAAGTGTCAGTTCCCGAGTGGGGTGAATTGTTTGAACTTCAGTTGTGATCGGCCCTTAAGCAATTTTCCATAATAGATCATAAGTATGAAATTGTAAAGTATGAATTTCTCTAAGGCATGGAACATCTGGTAAGGAAAAATACTTCTTTCAATAGATTATACATGCGTATATATTTTTCCATTAGGGCTCAAGTAATCTACATGGACACGGTTCATTTGACCGCTTGGTCCTTCACAAAATGTACCTATAGAGACCATGTCGACACGAAGTATTTTCCTTGTAACCATCCGAGGGTGATGCCCCCCAGTATTTGAGGTTGATTGTAAAGGAACTTCGGATACTGTTGAATTGCTCTAAGTTAGCACGAACAATTGTTGCTTCGTTAAAAACCTCATCGGAAAAACCCATTTTGGACAAAACCCGGTCTAAGGGAAAAAGAGTGCAACGCGTGCTTTCAGATCTAAGGACTTTGTGTTTGAAGAATCCTTTGGTGTATTCGATTAAACACCTGTAAATTGTTAGTATAAAATATAAACGAAAATGGAGAAGGTCGTACCTTAGCAGTAATATCGTTTGAGGAGAGATATGTTCCAATTGTTTGGTAATTATTCGCCGTTCATCATGCCAAGTTTGTAGGATCCATTTTCGATGATATCGAGGACCTGATGCGGTCCCTCCTAGATCGGTTTAGGTTTTTCTCTGTTTGGTTCTCGAGTATTGAGGGTGACCTTTCTCAAAACCAAGTACCCGATTTTAAAGTGTCGAAGATTGGTTATTGGATTATAGTACCTTTATATCCGCTATTTTTTTGCGGCCATTAGAACGAGGGCGGCTTCCCGTTTTTCATCTAGCAATTCGAGGCTTGTAATCATAGCCACGTGATTTGATTCTTCCGTTGCATATCAAAACCTGATGCTAGGTTCCCCGACTTTAACCAGGATCATAGCTTCGGTTCCATATACTAAAGAGAACGGTGTTTCCCCCGTACTGGATTTTGACGTTGTTCGATACGCCCAAAGGAATTCGGGCAATATTGCTCTCCATTTTCCCTTAGCGTCATTCAATCCTTTCTTTAGATTTTGAATGATGGTTTTTTTTTGTCGATTCGGCCTGTCCGTTCCCACTAGGATGATATGGCGTTAATAGGATCCTCCTTATTTTGTGGTCTTCGAGAAATTTTGTCACTTTGCCGCCGACGAATTGCTTTCCATTGTCGCATACGATCTCGAAAGGCATCCCAAATCGGCATATAATGTGGTCCGAGATGAAGTCTATCACTTCTTTCTCTCTAATTTTCTCGAAAGCCTGTGCTTCAACCCACTTAGAGAAATAGTCAGTCATAAACAAAATAAATTTAGCTTTACCTGGGGCCGATGGCAGAGGGCCGACGATATCTATTCCCCATTTCATGAATGGCCATGGGGATAAGACTGAGTGGAGTGGCTCTCCGTGTTCGTGAATCATCGACGCATAGCTTTGACATTTATCGCACTTTTGAATAAACTCTTTTGTATCATTTTCCATATCGGCCCAATAGTATCCTGCTCTGATGACTTTGTGAACTAATGATTCGGCACTAGAATGATTTCCATAGGTGCCCTCATGGATTTCTCGTAGTACATATTTGGTATCTCCCAGTCCCAAACATATTGCCAATTGTCCATCGAACATCCTTCTATACAGTGTTCCATCTTCGGCCAATGTGAATCGTGCGGCCTTCGTACGTAGAGTCCTCGATTCTTTAGGATCCGATGGAAGTTTCCCGTTCTTTAGGTACTCGATATATTTGTTCCTCCAATCCCAGGTCAGACTTGTGGAGTTGATTTCGGCGTGGCCTTCTTCGATTACTAACCTTGAAAGTTGTATAATAGTCCCCGAGCTAATCTCGCTGTCTTCGACTGATGACCCCAAATTTACAAGGGCATCGGCCTCGCTGTTTTGTTCTTGAGTCACATGCTTTAGGTACATTCTTTAAACCGATGTAGAGTCACCTGTAATTTGTCCCAAGTACCTCTGTATTCCATCTTCTCGAACGTCGAACGTTCTGCTGACTTGGTTTACCACAAGCAGGGAGTCGCATTTGGCCTCGATGACGTTTACTCCCAAGCCTTTAGCTAGCTCGAGACCTGCAATCAAGGCGTCATACTCGACCTCATTATTAGTTAACTTGGATGTTTTGATAGCTTGTCTAATTGTATTACCCATGGGCGGCTTCAAAACGATGCCTACCCCAGACCCCTTCACGTTCGAAGCACCGTCTATGAAGAGGGTCCACACCCTCGATGATGTACCCGACTTTAATAACAGTTCTTTTTCGACCTCGGGTATGAGGGCTGGCATAACGTCGGCCACGATGTCCGCTAAGATTTGAGCCTTGATGGCTATTGGGGGTCGGTACTCGATATTGTACCCACTGATCTCCACGGCTCATTTGGCCAAACGTCCCGAAAGTTTGGTCTTATGCAAACTATTATGAAGGGGATAAGTAGTCACCACACAGATCGGGTGGCACTTAATATATGATTTTAATTTTCTAGAGGCGCTTATTAGGGCAAGCGCTAATTTTTCTAAGTCTGGGTGCCGTGTTTTGACCTCACCTAAAGTTTGACTAACATAGTAAACAGGATATTGCGTACCTTGTTCTTCTCGAACTAGGACCCCACTTACCGCGATTTTCGAGACTGCTAAGTACAAGTAGTGTTGCTCGTCCACTTTCGGAGTATGAAGCAATGGCGGGCTCGAGAGGTACTGCTTTAATTCTTCCAATGCTTGTTGGAATTCCTGGGAAAAATAGTTCTTCTTTTTGAGGAGAGAGAAGAACCTGTGACTTCTATCAGAATAACTCGAGATGAATCGGCCTAGGGCGGCTATGCACCCTGTTAATCTTTGTACGACCTTAACATTGTCCACAACTGTGATGTCACCGATTGCCTTGATCTTATCGGGGTTGATTTCGATACCCCGATTTAATACCATAAAGCTGAGGAACTTACCAAAGCCGACCCCGACTGCACATTTCTCCGGGTTGAGTTTCATGTTGTATTTTCTTAGTATATCGAAGGTCTCCTGCAAATGTGTCAAATGGTCCTCTGCTCGCAAGGACTTAACTAGCATATCATCAATATAAACCTCCATTGACTTACCTATTTGTTCTTCGACCATTCGATTTACTATGAGTTGATAAGTGGTACCAGAATTGTTTAGTCCAAACAGCATTACATTATAACAATAGGTGTCGTACTTAGTGTTGAACAAAGTCTTTTGTTGATCCTCCGCGTTTACTTGTATTTGATTGTACCCGGAGTAGGCATCGAGCAAACTAAGGATCTCGTGGCCGGCCGTGGTATCAATCATGTGATCGATATTCGGCAGAGGAAACGATTATTTAGGACATGCCCTGTTTAAATCTTTATAGTCTACGCACATTCTAAGTTTATTTCCCTTTTTAAGGACTACGACTACGTTTGCTAACCATTCGGGATATTTAACCTCCCTAATGGATCCTATTTTGAGAAGTTTGGTTACCTCGTCCTTGATGAATACATGTTTTACCTATGACTGGGGTATATTCTTTTGTTTTACCGGGCGGAACTTCGGGTCCAAGCTGAGTCAACGTGTAGCGATTTCCGGCGGGATCCATGTCATATCTAGGTGAGACCAAGCAAAATAATCCATATTATTAATAAAAAATTTAGTAAGTTTTTCCCTGAGCTCTGGGGTTAACCCCGTACCCAGGTATATCTTTCAATCGGGTAGATGTCTGATAAGTATGACTTGCTCCAATTCCTCGATTGTCGATTTGGTGGCGTCGGAATACTCGAGGATTATGAATGATCGAGGGATCCAATAGTCATAGACCTCATCCGTTCCCTGCTTCCCCAATTGAGTTGAAGCGGGTAGTTGTGGTTGCTATTTAGCTTCCTGTTTTCCTTTGGACTCCAATTCCTTTGTTGATGAAAGCGCCGATGCCGGTATCACTTCGTCAACCGTGAACATCTCTTTGGCAGCGTGATGTTCCTCATACACTGTTTTTACTCTATCCGGTGTTGGGAACTTCAGCATTTGGTGAAGGGTTGAGGGGACCACCCTCATGTTGTGAATCCAGGGTCTTTCGAGCAGTGCGTTGTATCTTATATCGCCTTCGAACGCATGGAACTTCGTTTCTTGAATAGTTACGGCTACATTTACTGATAGGATGATTTCACCTTTAGTTGTTTCACTCGGCATGTTCAAGCCATTGAGAATCCGAGTTGTGGGTATGATCTGATCTTATAGGCCAAGCTGCTCCACGACCCTCGATCGAATAATATTGGCCGAGCTTCCCGGGATTAATTAAAACACGTTTATCCTAAATTTTATTCATAAGGATAGAAATTACCAAAGCAACATTGTAGGGTACTAAGATTTCTTTTGCTTTATCATCATTGAATGATAAAGTGCCTTCTGGCACATAATCTCAAGTTCATTTTTCCCTGGTGATTGATACTTTAATGTGTTTGAACACTGGCCTTTGTGGAATATCGACCCCACCAACGATCATGTGAATCACGTGATTTGGTTCTTCCTACTCGTTTTTCTTGTTTGCATCCCTGTCTCTAACATGATTTGTAGCTCGGTCTCTCAAGAATTCTCGAAGGTGACCCTCGTTGAATAGACGGGCCACCTCCTCCCTTTGTTGTCCGCAGTCTTCAGTTTTATGACCATGTGTGCCATGGTATTTGCATTTTTGATTGGGGTTCCTTTGGGATGGATCAGTTTGTAGGGGTCTTGGCCATCAAGTATATTTGATTCTCCCAACGGCTGACACCATACCTGATGCATCGATGCTGAAGTTGTATTCTGATAATCGTGGTGCTTTTGTGGGATTGGCATGTTTATCAAATCCACTTTTGCTCATGAGCCCTCGAGAGCTCTGTATTCGATCATTCCTTTGATCATTTTTGATGAGATTACGTCCTGAGCCTTTGTTTCTATGATATGCATTGTATGGTTGATACCGATCTCTGCTCCACTGGGGTTCTCTTTCGATATCCCTTTGAGTTCTGCCGATGGGCCTGTTTGGATAAGCAGAACCGGAAGGGGTCCCCAATGGATCATCCTCGACCCAGATCTTTGACCGATACCGATTATGTACATCGGCCCAGGTTACCACCTGATATTCAATTAAATTCTGCTTTAGCTTTCGTGATGCCACTGAACTTCATTCGTTCAAACCTTGAGTAAAGGTTTGAACAGCTCAATCGCCTGTGATCGGTGGTAGTTTCATGCGTTCCATCTGGAACCGAGATACGAATTCTCTCAACATTTCATTGTCTTTTTGTTACATCTTGAAGAGGTACGATTTTCTAGTCGCAACTTATTTCGCTCCGGCATGTGCCTTTATGAAGGAGTCTGCAAGCATGGCGAACAAATCGATGGAATTAGGCGGCTAATTGTGGTACCATATCATTGCTCCTTGCGACAAGGTTTTTCCAAATTTCTTCAGTAGAATAGATTCAATCTCATCGTCTTCCTAGTCATTTCCTTTTACTGCGCATGTAAAATAAATGACATATTCATTAGGGTCGGGGGTCCCATTGTACTTAGGAATTTCTGGCATTCGGAATTTCTTTGGAATGGGTTTCGGAGTCGCACTTGGAGGGAAAGGCTTATGTACAAATTTCTTTGAATCCATACCCTTTAGAAACGGCAGTGCCCCCGGTATTTGGTCAACACAGGAGTTGTATGTCTCCACTTTCTTTTCATTTCCCTCGATTATCTTTTCTACCGATTCAATCCGTTAGGTGAGCTCCTCGAGTATTTTCATATTGGCGGCGAGGTCAGTCCACGATTCATTGGCGTTCGACCTTTTCGGCACAAGCTCGGTCCGGTGAACGACTTTTGGTTCGATCCTACTCGGTGTTCGGTACAGATTTTATAGTTGTTCTATAGCGGCTTGTTGAACCTGTAACATTTAAAATATCAATTGGAGGCTAACTCCACCATCTTCTCCATCCTACGTACCTCGACTACCTGATGGAACTTCTCTGCGTATGCTACCTTTGGGATCAATGCCCAAATTTGCATTTAGGGCGACGTGTGAACTGACATCGACGGGATTTGCAATTGGTTCTTCCTCGAGGTCAGCCCGAGGCACCTCGATCCCTAGGTCGGCTATATTGTATTGTTCCCCGTGAAATCCGAGGCCGTTGTCACCATGTGTAGGCCCTGCTTGTGAGTTTGACATATTTATCCTGAAAACAAAGATACTTACGAGAACAAGTGTAAAGCATTGTGTGTTATTGGACTCAGTATTAAGCAATCACTATTATGAGTAGCACCACGGTGGGCACCAAACTATTTACCCTTCAAATTGGATAGCAATTAAACTTATAATATGGTTTCAAGGACACGTGATTCCACCTAATACCAATTGATAAAAGTGAGGATGAGTAATATAAATTAACAATAAAGTAAAGCGAACCAATGTTAGAATGGAACTCAGCCCTCGAGTTTGTACACCCTTGAACTGGTTGATGCAAGAACAATTAAAGTGTAGCAAGCTGATGAACAATAATGTAAACGAGAAAGAGAATTATATTGCTTTTGTGCCTGTCCACCGTGTCTTACAAATGATTAAAACCCCCCTTTATATAGTAGAGGAATTCCACTTATGGTATAATTCTAAATATAGAAGAAAATCTCAAAAAAATATTAACCATTTCTGATTTGATCCGATCCGAGATTTACGCCATGATCCTCGACCAGTCACTGATACCTCGCCTTTCTGTTATTATGTTATCTTCGATCTTTGTTCGATGTCTGTCTCATTTGGCTTCGATCACTACCAGCCTCGATCTCGACAGGTACCTCGATTCTGAACTCGGTACCTTATCCTCGCGATTTAGTCTATTACGTTACGAGACCGTCCTTCGATGCAACCTCCCGGTCTCGGTCAAATAGTAAAATCGGGTGGGCCTGGTTTTAACCGTATACACAAATACTACTTTTCAAACCAAATACTACTTTTCTAGTCTCTCTCGCCCCCTCTCTATTTATCTTCTATATTTCCAAATATTATATTTCATTTGTTTTAATTATTGAGTGTAATTTTAAAGATATTATACATAAAAATTTACTAATTAGAAAAATATTGTTTGAGAGAAAAGTAGTTCAAATATAATATGAACTATTATAGTTCGGATATAATAACATTAAAAGGATTACGATTATATTACATTATGCAAATAAAAAAATAATTTATGTAGTATAATAAAAAAATATTAATCGGTTTTAAAGTCCAATATAAAGATTTAACAAAACAATTAGGTGCAAGAAAGGGATAAGTTCTAAAGTATTAACCATTATTTTACACATAAATTTGCACCTTTTATCCATGATAAAGTGTTCTTGTTATATATTTCAAGATCTCATGGTTGATATTACTTCTTTAAATTCCTAAACACGTGGCCTTTTAAATATTTTTCAACTTTAGCAAATCTTTCGTGGTTGATATTTTTCAACTTCTACAAGAACTAAGCATGTAAAAATTATATTACTTATTTGAAGTCCTAAACACGTGACCTTTTAAATATTAGGCATAAACATTGTATGATCTATTAATTACTTTAATATCGTTAAAACACACACACATTAGATTAACTCTTTTTCCCCACAGAATCTGCATCCACTAAAAGTAATATGAAAGATTTATAAATATTTTATAGAGTTTAAACAAGTAAAGAATTTATATACGGTAAAATACCAATTGATTTAAAGCCCTAAACTTTAGAACTTCTTACCTACCTCAAATAAGGAAATATTTAATAATCAAAATTTTAGTCAATTTTAAAGTTCTAAATATTAGAGAATTAATTAAATGACTGTTTTATCCAATGTGAAATTTATTTTTAAATGGTAAAAAAGGCGAACGACATTTCGCTAAGAGGTTTCGTGCTTTTAATATAGTATAGATATAGATTCATATATGTTGATTTTGAACCTATTACTTGAAAAAGAAAGAAATGTCTTAGACAAAAGGGGTGTTTTTATGTTTTCAATTCATGCCAATTCCTCTAGTCGTTGTTAGGGTATCAAGTGCCAAGGGCTCCATCGTTCAAGAATGACAGATTCAAATCCTGAAATTCATGCTTTGGGAACGCAGCTCCTCCAGTTTATATCGAATACTTCCAAACGATTGGATACTCAGTAAGGGCATTTGTTGGCACTGCTTCAGATGATTGGATACTCAGTAAGGGCATTTGTTGGCATTGCTTCAGAAGATACGAAAGTCGAAGGCGGAAACTACTAAAAATTTAAAGATAATCCGGGAGAAATTTGATTTCCGTTCTCCACCAGTTAATCCCTCGGGTATACTTTCCTCTTCTTGACTGCATGTAATGAGCCCAGCAATTGTAGCTTTTTTGGCTTAATTGCATTTTATCCATTGCAACTGTACCAACTGTATTTCATTTAGCATAAGCCTTTGGGTTCGTTGGTGAAATGTATGCTTGTATGTATATGTGTTTGTGTATGCTGATTTATCATAAGTTCCATGCATCTGTGAAATGTGTGTATACTGATTTGGACTTTATTGATTTCTAAGATGTATTTATCTTCCTCTCATTTTCTAAAAATTCGCCCATTAGTGGATTTGATATATTGTTACAGAAGTATAGCCAGCTCCATTGCCATCGCCACATCAGCAGCACAATGTGATTCACAATAATTGGATTAAAGCGGAATGTACATATGGTCACACATGTACATATTTGCATTCTTGGACTAATAGCGATTGCTTCTATTCGTCAATCAAAATTGAAGTCTCCCAGGTCCGATTGTAACGAACCGGCCGGTCGTTTTGAGAGTAATAGCCCTGATCCCCTACTTTGTACTTTCCCCGTATATGTTTCTGCTTATGTGACTTGTCAGGAGGTCTTGTTTTTGGTTTCGGAGTGAGTTGGGACACTTAGTCCTTAAAACGGAAGCTTAAGTCTTAGTATTTTGACCGTAGTCGGAAATGTGTGAAGACGACTCCAGAATGGAGTTCCATCGGTTCTGTTAGATCCGTTGGGTGGTTTTGGACTTATGAGCATGTCCGGACTATGAATTTGATGTCTGTAGCTGATTTAGGCTTGAAATGGCAAAAGTCGAATTTTTAGAGATTTTGACCGCAAGTGGACTTTTTGTTATCGGGGTCGGATTCGGATTCTGGAAGTTGGTGTACATCCATAATGTTGAATACGACTTGGGTGCAAAATTTGAGGTCAATCAAATGTGGTTTGATAGGTTTCAGTATCAGTTGTAAAACTTTTAAGTTTCAAGTTCATTATGTTTGGATTAAAGGATGATTCATGTTTTTGTTGTTGTTTGATGTTATTTGAGGGCTCGACTAAGTTCGTGTGGTGTTTTAGGAATGGTTGGTATGTTTGGTCGAGCTCTCAGGGACCTCGGGTGTATTTCAGATGCTTACCAATTTGAATTTGGACTTGGGTAAATGGTTGAAGTTGCTGGTTCAGGTGTAATCGCACCTGCGCAATGCTGACAGCAGGTGCAAGAAATATGGCACGGAAGCAGAGTTGGGTGAATTGTTGAGGGGTCGCAGGTGCGTGGGAAAGGCCGCATATGTGATGCCTTCAGATGTGCAAGGCTTATCGAAGGTGCAAAGAGAGACCGCAGAAGGGGACATGATTCTGCAGGCGCGCACTCGCAGGTGCGGCCTCTTCATCGCATGTACGGAAGTAGAGGGGAGTAAGTGGTTTGCGCAAAAGCGCTCTTTTCGCCGTACAAGCGGATGCATAGGTGTGAGCCCAAGCTCCGTAGGTGCGGAAATGCCTGGGCAGAACCTACTTAACCGAGACTTCGAGATTTTTGGCCATTGTTATCATTTTGAGCTCGGACTTTGGAGGTTTTTGAGAGGGTTTTCGAAGAGATTACTGAGGTAAGCTTCTTGTATTCATTTCTCATCAATAATCTTGCTTCCTCATTTATTTTTCCACCTAGTTAGTGTGTATTTAAGGTGGAATTTGGGAGTTTGAGGCTAGGGATTTGAAGAGTTTCATTTTTGGTTTTGAGTGGTCATTTGAGGTCGGAGTTTAATAAATTTTATATGGTTGGACTCGTGAGTGAATGAGCTTTCGGATGTTGAGATTTTTGCCCGATTCCGAGACGTGGGCCCGGGGAGACGTTTTGGGCCGGTTTCTAATTTCTTGCTTTAGCTTTGATTTGATTAAATAGATTAGTTTCTTATAGTTGTATTTATGGTATGTAATTGATTTTTGCTAGATTTGGGGCATTCAGAGTCGGATATTTGTGGAAAAGGCATTGTTACCTATTGATTGAGCTTGGTTCGAGGTTAGTGGCTTTCCTAACCTTGCGTGGGGGAAATCCCCTTAGGATTTGGTACTCTTGTGATATGTGAGCGTAATGTACGTGAGGAAATGAGTACGTACAAGGGCTATTTGTTGTAAAACCCAATTTAATTTACTGAGTAGTAATATGTTCTTCCTTTAAATTAAGTTATAATGTTTAAATGAGTATTAGCATGTTTTTCATTCTTAATTAAGCTATCCCATTATGTGTAGCTATCCTGTTTAGTCTAATATCGCATGTCTACATGCTTTAGCTACTTATTTGAACTATGTGAAGCATGCCTAGTTGATTTCCTGCTTTTTCCTTGTTCTTTATCAGTATAATTATAGAAATCTTGCTGTTAACTATTTTATTTATCGGTTTGAACTGTGTATTTACTTTTGCAACTACTAGGCGGTTCCTCGAGAGTTCTCCCTACACATTTACTTTTGAGTCTACGATGCGGTTCCTCGGTTGTTCTCCCTGCATATTTACTTTTGTGACTACGAGGCGGTACCTCGAGAGTTCTCCCTGTACATTTATTTTTGAGACTACGAGGGGGTTCCTTGTGAGATCTCCCTGCACATTTACATTTGGGACTACGAGACAGAATCTTGGGAGCGCCCCCTGTTATTATGACATTGTTCTTGTGTTGTTATTTCTCTGTGAATTCTTACTGTTAATTTCTCCGATTATACTTGATTGTTATTATATCATCTGTCTTGTTATTATATCCCTGTAGGGCCCAGACCTGACCTCGTCAATACTCTACCGAGGATAGGCTTGGCACTTACTGGGTACCAATTGTTGTGTACTCATGCTACTCTTCTTCACATATTTTGTGTGCAGATTCAAGTGCTCACTATCAGCCCCATTACCAGTGAGTCGAGATAGTTTTGGTGACTTCAAGGTATATCTGCCACGTCCGCAGACCTCGGAGTCCCCCTCTATTCTTCCCGTCTCAAACACTTCCAGTATTTTGTTTTGTTAGACTCTGATGTATAGAGATACTATTTCTTTTTAGTAGCTTGTGACTCATGATATTTCGGGTTTTGGGAAGACTGTAAATTATAGAGTATTGGTTATTGTACATGCCGAGCGGCATTATTACTAGTTATTTAGTTATCCACTGCTATTAGTTGCCAAGTTTTACTTGCGTATTGTTATTTCCGCAATTATTTAGGCTTACCTAGTCGTAGAGACTAGGTGTCGTCACGACGTTATACAGAGGGAGTTTGGGTCGGGACATGTTTGTATCAGAGCTCTAGATTCATAGGTGTCATGAGTCACAAGCCAATTTATTAGAGTCTCGCGGATCGATACGGAGACGTCTGTACTTATCTTCGGGGGGCTATGGAACTATTAGGAAAAATTATACTTCTTTGATTCCTTGTCGTGCAATATTTGTTTACATCAAAAAATTCTAATCTTCTGTATTATATTCTTTCTCACTGATGGTGAGGACCCGTACCAGAGGATCTAATGACCAGGCACCCGTGCCCTGTGCTAGAGCCGCGAGAGGCCAGGTCCGGGGTAGAGGCCGAGGACGACCACGTGGTGCAGCCAGAGCGCCCACACACGCTGCGATAGAGGAGGCCACGGTAACTCCAGCTGGAGGGCAGGCACCTGAGGTGCCTATTTCTGCACCAACTATCCAGGAGACTCTAGCCCAATTTCTGAGCATATTCAGCACCTTAGCTCAGGCTGGACTGATTCCACTTGCTCCTTCCATATCTCAGGCCAGGGGAGGGGCAAAGACTCCCGCAGCTCGTACTACTGAGTAGAGGGTCCATGTTGACCATGCCCAGAGTTCATCCCTATGCAGCCAGTAGCTCTGGTTCAACACGAGACTAGGACAGCCGCTTCTGAGGCGGTGCAGCTCAGACTTGAGAGGTATAAGAAGTACCACTCACCTACCTTCAGCGGATTAGCTACGGAATATGCTCAGGGTTTTCTTGAGGAATGTAATTGTATTCTCCGTACTATGGGCATAGCGGAGATAAGTGTGGTTTCATTTACCACCTCCCAACTTAGAAGAGCAGCCTATCAGTGTTGGCGTGCTTATGAGTTGAGTAATCCGGATTAGGCAGCTTCACTTACATGGACTTAGTTCTCGGACATGTTTTTGAGAGAGTATGTCCCTCAGAGCCTCAGGAACTCATGTCGTGCAAAATTTTAGCATCTATGCCAGGGTGCTATGATTGTGTCAGAGTATGCAGTTCACTTCAGTGATTTGGCCCGACATGCACCGACCTTGGTTGTCACAGTTCGAGAGAGGGTTCGACGGTTTATTGAGGGACTCCACCCCAGTATCCTAATTATTATGGACATGGAGTTGGACATGGATAGTTCTTATCAGCAGGTGGTGAGTATTGCTAGGAGATTGGAGGGCATACTTACTCAGTATAAAGAGGATAGGGAGGCCAAGAGGTCTCGAGAGTCTGGCACTTATAGCGGTACTCGTGCCCCAGCTACAGTTCGACATGGTAGGGGTTATGTGAGTCGCCCCGTTCATTCAGCGCTTCCAGCTGCCAGTGGTGTTCCAGCCCCTACTAGGCCCCAGGAGACTTATTATGCACCGCCAGTATCTAGTGTGCCTCCGGCTTGGGGTGCTTTTAGCGGCCAGTCCAGCAGACTTGGCCTGAGTCAGTCACAACAGCCACACCCTCCGAGGGGTTGTTTTAAGTGTGGAGACACTCGCCATATGGTGAGGGATTGTCCCAGACTTAGGAGGGGTGCACCTCCGTATACTTCTCAGCCATCACGTGCTCCACTGGGTCCTCAGGCTATGATTGCAGCACCAGCTACCGCCCCACCTACTCAGCCAGCTCGAGGTGGAGGTCAAGGAGGTCGAGGTCGCCCTAGAGAGGGAGGACAGAACAGATATTATTCTCTTCCGGCTCGTATAGAGGAAGTTGCTTCCGTCTCTGGCATTACAGGTATTGTTCCGGTTTGTCATAGAGATGCGCCAGTCTTATTTTATCAAGGCTCTACATATTCCTATATGTCCTCTTATTATGCCCAATATTTGGGCGTATCTCGGGATTCTCTGAGTTCCCCTATTTATGTGTCTACTCCTAATAGAGATTCTCTTGTTGTGGACCGCGTGTATCGATCGTGTTTGATTGATCTTAGTGGTTTTGAAACCAGAGCCAATTTATTATTACTCAGCATGGTAGACTTTGATGTTATCTTGGGCATGGATTGGTTACCGCCCTATTATGCTATTCTAGATTGTCACGCTAAGACCGTAACACTGGGTATGGTAGGTTTACCATGATTAGAGTGGAGAGGTACCTTAGAGTATACTCCCAGTCGAGTTATTTCATTTCTTAAATCTCAACGAATGGTTGAGAAGGGGTGTGACGCATATCTTGCTTATGTGAGAGGTGTCATTTTTTGATACCCCTATAGTTGAGTCAGTTCCACTAGTGAGGGACATTCCAGATGTATTTCTAACTGATCTTTCGGGCATGCCGTCCGACACAGATATTGATTTTGGCGTTGATTTGTTGTCGGGAACTCAACCCATCTCTATTTCTCCACATCGTATGGATCATCCTGAATTGAAGGAGCCGTTACAGGATTTGCTTGATAAGGGCTTTATTCGGCCCAGTGTGTCACCTTGGGGTGCTCCATTATTGTTTGTGAAGGAAAAATGATGGTTCTATGCGTATGTGCATTGATTATCGCGAGTTGAGAAAAGTTACAGTGAAGAACAGGTATCATTTGACTTGTATTTATGGCATATTTGATCAGTTACAGGGTGTTAGAGTGTTTTCCAAGATTGACTTACGTTCAGGCTATCATCAACTTAAGATCTGGGAGCCAGATATCCCGAAGACTGCCGTCAAGACTCGGTATGGTCACTATGAGTTCCTTGTGATGTCTTTGGGCTGACCAATGCCCCAGCAGCTTTTATGCACTTGATGCACAGTGTGTTATGACCTTATCTTGACTCATTCGTCATTGTGTTTATTGACGACATTCTGGTGTACTTCCAGACTCAAAAGGATCATGAGCAGGACTTGAGGACTATGCTTCAGACCTTGAGAGAAAAGCAATTGTATGCAAAATTTTCAAAGAGTGAGTTTTGGCTATACTCAGTGGCATTCTTGGGTCATGTAGTATCAAGTGATGGGATCCAAGTGGATCCGAAAAAGATTGAAGCAGTGCAGAGTTGGCCCAGACCGTCCTCAGTTATGGAGATCCGGAGTTTTCTTGGTTTGGCGAGGTATTACAATTGATATGTAGAGGGATTCTCATCCATTACAGCACCTATGACCAGGCTGACCCAGAAGGGTGCTCCATTCAGGTGGACAGAGGAATGTGAGGAGAGCTTTCAGAAGCTTAAGACAGCTTTGACTACAGCCCCATTATTGGTATTGCCTACACGTTCGGGGTCTTATAACGTATATTGTGATGTGTCATGGATTGGTCTCGGTGCGGTGTTGATGCAAGAGGGTAGGGTGATTGCCTACGCATCCAGACAACTGGTGGTGCATGAAAAGAACTATCCTGTCCACGACCTTGAGTTAGCAGCTATTGTTCATGCCTTGAAGATTTGGCGGCACTATTTGTACGGTGTTCCTTGTGATATTTACACTCATCATCGGAGTTTGCACCATCTGTGCAAGCAAAAAGATCTTAACTTGCGTCAGCGGAGGTGGTTGGAGCTACTTAAGGATTGTGATATCACTATATTGTACCATCCGAGGAAAGCCAATGTGGTGGCATATGCTTTGAGTCATCGGGCAGAGAGTTTGGGGAGTTTAGCATATCTACTAGCAGAAGAGAGGCCATTGGTGTTGGATGTTCAGGCCTTAGCCAGCCAGTTTGTGTGATTGGATATTTCTGAGCCGAATCGAGTATTGGCTTGTGTGGTCCCTCGGTCTTCTCTTTATGATCATATCATGGAGCATCAGTATGATGACCCCCATTTGCTTGTCCTTAAGGACACGGTGATTCTAAGGAGGTCACTATTGGAGATGATGGTGCATTGAGGATGCAGGGCAGGCTATGTGTGCCCAATGTGCAGGGGTTGCATGAGTTGATCCTTCAAGAGGCTCACAGTTCGCGGTACTCCTTTCATCCGGGTTCTGCAAAGATGTTTCAGGACTTGAGGCAGCATTACTGGTGGAGGAGGATGAAGAAATACATAGTGGAATATGTGGCTTGCTGTCTAAATTGCCAGCAGGTAAAGTATGAGCATCAACGGCCAGGTGGGTTGCTTCAGAAGTTAGCGATTCCGAAGTGGAAATAGGAGCTAATCATTATGGATTTCATTGTTGGACTCCCACGGGCTCAACAAAGGTTTGATGCATTCTAGGTGATTGTGGATAGGCTGACCAAGTCAGCTCATTTCATTCTTATGATGACTACCTATTCTTCCGAGTAACTGGCTCGAATTTACATCCGCGAGATTGCCAGGCTTCATGGCATACCGGTATCTATCATCTATGACCGGGGTACACAGTTTACATCGTGGTTCTGGAGGGTTGTTCAACATGATTTAGGTACTCGAGTGGAGCTGAGCACAATATTTCACCCTCAAACAGACGGACAGTCCGAGCGCTCTATTCAGATATTAGCGGATATGCTCCGTGCATATGTGATGGAGTTTGGAGGGTGGTGGGATCAGTTCTTGCCACTTGTGGAGTTTGCCTAATACAACAATT
>AWOL01S0013501.1:22889-38415 GCA_000715115.1 Nicotiana otophora | reverse complement strand
TTTATATGTGGATGATATGTTGATAATGAGTAACGACATTGCTAACATAAATGCTACTAAGCGCATGCTTACTAGTAAGTTTGATATGAAAGACTTAGGAGTTGCCGATTTAATTTTGGGAATTAAGATCCTTCAAACTCCTCAAGGTCTAGCTTTGTCTCAATCTCATTATATTAAAATGGTACTTGAAAAGTTCAAATATTTGGACTTTAAAGAAGCAAAAACGCCAATTGATTTAAACCATACTCTTGTAAAGAATAAAGGTCAAAGCAAGTCTCAATTGGAATATGCTCGATTGTTGGGAAGTTTAATGTACATTATGAATTGTACACGACCTGATATAGCTTGTGCGATAAGTAAGCTTAGTCGATACACAATTAATCCTAACCAAGCTCATTGAATAGCAATGAAACGAGTTTTGGGATATTTGAAATATACCCAAGACTATGCATTGCATTACAATAATTATCCTGCAGTTGTTGAGGGATATAATGATGCAAATTGGATCACCAGATCAACGGAATCAAAATCCACAAGTGGATACGTATTTACCATTGGTGGAGGAGCACTGTCTTGGAAGTCGTCCAAACAGACATGCATCGCCCGCTCTACAATGGAGTCTGAGTTTATAGCTTTAGACAAGGCCGGTGAAGAAGCTGAATGGCTCCGGAATTTCTTAGAAGACATTCCATTTTGGCCCAAACTTGTGGCACCTGTATGCATACATTGCGACAGTCAAGCAGCAATAGGAAGGGCTGGGAGCGTTATGTATAACGGAAAATCTCGTCACATTTGACGAAGGCATAATACCGTTAGACAACTACTCTCTAGTGGAATTATCACAATTGACTATGTAACGTCAAAAGATAATGTATCGGATCCGCTTACAAAAGGCTTACCTAGAGAGGCGGTTAAGAAGTCATCAAAGGGAATGGGACTATGGCCGAGGACAAGTCGCTGTGGCGGTAACTCTACCTAGAAGACTGGAGATCCCAAGATCTAGGTTCAAGGAGATCAAACAAAGTCATTAATGACGGTTCAACATTGTCAAATAAAATTTCTTTTTGGTCCATTCTCGTGATGAGACAATATTCAGTACCAAGGATAAAGCGTTAAGGCTTTTTAATGGTTTCTAAATTTGATACGAGGTATATTAAATAGTGTATCTACGGGATAACACGTTTAGGAATCACCTATGTAAGTGTGAAGTGTAAGCCGCTTCAAGGAGAATTCTGTAAGGCCAGTTCTCTACGCACTTATGAACCAGGTGGTGTTCATGGCTGAAACGAACACAACAATGAGAACCAAAGACGGTTACGGGTTGATTGTGTGACTTATGGTTATCTAGGTATACACCAAAGTTCGACGGTTCAAAGATATCAAATCTACCGATTGACCGAGTATATCCGACATAAGCTCACTACGGAAAGTTCAAAGGGAAACCTACTTATCCAGATGCGATTAATCCTTAATTGCGAATCACACAGTATTTTCATGCATGTTTTTCCACATATGTCCATTCCCCATTCATGTGGGGGATTGTTGCGTTTTTATTAAGGGATGTGAATGGGAAATGGAAGAAGCACCTCTTAGGTGTGAATGGAAATGGAAGAGGCACCTCTTGGATTGCACCTCTCCATCTCACCCTTTCATTGGGGTGTGAATGGGAAATGAAAGAGGCACCTCTTGGATTGCACCTTTTCCTCTCACCCTTTCATTATCTATAAATAGAGAGGCTTAGCCTCATTTTCCACCACTGAAAAATCTGAAATCTCTCCCCTCAATTTTCTGCATACTGCATTGGTTATTCAAAAGCAAAACGTAAGCATTTTGTGTGATTTGCTCCGCCATTTGAGTTCGCCGAAATTCTGTGATTTGAAATGCCGCTATTACAGAATAGTTATTCCGTTCTATCCTAGGAGGAATTAATCCGCAACCTTGGGCATTGTGAGGGGATTAAATTCCTTAAGGAAACACAAGAAACTTGTGGGCTCGGAATTTTCTCTGCTTTGTTTTTTCCTTAAACTAACGTTTATTGATTTACTGATTTTGAATACAGAGTGATAACACTTTATTCCTAGTTCACTTTTGTGTTAGCAAGTAATTGCATAATGTGTTTTATTAGGTGTATCCATTGAATAAAACGCCTTTAGCATCTACTCATGCAATAGGATGAGATTAGAAAGACCCATG
Source organism: Nicotiana otophora (assembly GCA_000715115.1). NCBI lineage: Eukaryota > Viridiplantae > Streptophyta > Magnoliopsida > Solanales > Solanaceae > Nicotiana > Nicotiana otophora. Next base: position 36,222 of record AWOL01S0013501.1, on the reverse strand, counting down.
TAAACATGGATAGACCACCTATCAATATGGCCATGCAATCTGTAGAACTAGAACAAGCAATGTTTTAGACCATGAACTAAAGATTCATCAACTGAAATTTTAAGGTCTCGCAAATCAATAATAGTAAACAGGACAGACACTAACTTTTTTCACTCAGCAGCAATAAAAATAAACAGAAATGGTTAAGGAAAAACCCAAAAAACTTGATCTTCGTATATTTGCTGTAGAGCTTCACATAGAGCGTCTCTATCTGAAACCAAATTTCAAAAAATTAGAAAAAAAAAAAACAGGAAAACTGAAAAGAAAAAAAGTAGTCTTGATAACCCTAACTTAGTATAAGGGTTTATTAGTGAAATTGGACGGAGAAATAGAACATCTCAAGTTGAATTTAGGAACAAAACCTGCGGTACTGAAGCCGACGTAGAAAAATTTGAGGGAATAGAATGGAGGTGTTGTTCAGTTCAGCTTCCCATACTGACAATTTCGAATCACAAATTCACAAGCTTTGGCGGGAGATATGGGAAATTCCAATTTGGAAGATGAATTCTTGGCTCTTGCCAGCACAGATGCAGATGTTTAAACTTTAAAGCCACTTTAATTTCTAAGGTTTTTCAGCTTCCACAAATCATTATAATGCAGAACCTTAGCCAATCAAATAAGGTTAAAACTTCAGTGACAGAGTTGATCACCATTCCTTATTAATAATGCAGTATCTTAGCCAATCGAATTTTAGACTGGACCTTCCTTGCTTCCTGCGAAAGTCCAGAACTACGAAGACCATCAACAACAAATCGTTTGTCTGATTTAAGAATTCTCATGCCACCTCTAATACACGATAGTAGTAACTTAGATGCAGCACGAAACCTCCCAGCTTTGCAAAGACCGTGCACTATGGTAGAGTAAGTAACAGAATCTTTCACATTCATTGACTCAAACATCTGCAAAGCATGATCAAAGTGACCAGCTTTACACAACCCGTTGATAAAAGAATTCCATGCGACCAAGTTAGAATCAAAACCAATCATACTCATACTGTTCAAATGTTGCAGGGCCTCTTTGAAATTGCCAGTCCTGCACAAACCATCAATCAAGATAGCATGGGTGTACTTGTCAGATTCCAAACCTTCTTTTTCTGCCTCGTATAACAACCTATAAGCATTATCCAGCTGACCTTCCTTACAATATAGATTAACAATGGTATTAAAAGACACAGTATCAAGGCTAAAGCCACTTGTAATAATATAGCCCAGGTACTCGTTGGCCTCAGTTATCCTCCCAGTTTTAAGTAACATACCTGCGACTGTACAGTAAGCAAAGGCATCATACGTATATCCTTTCCTTCTCATCTCCACAAAAATTTTAAGGCCTTCTTCAAATTGTTTACATCTGAAGCAACATTTCATTATTGTCGTATAAGTGATGGCATTCGGGATATGACCCGACTCGACCAATTCGGTGAGGAACTCTCTTGCAGCTTTTCCTCGTCTTGACTTGCACAACCCATGAATAAGAATGTTGTAAGTTACTAACTGAGGGATAAATCCATGACGCTTTAAGCTCCTAAATAACATTAGGGCATTCTCCATATATCCATTCATACAAAGGCCGTTAATTAGAATATTGAATGTTGCTGGATGAACAGAAATATCTTTTAAAAGAATATCTTGAAAAACCATGTACGCTTCATCTGGCTTTCCCACTTTAAAGAAGCAATGCATTAATGTGTTGTAACTCCAAATATCAGGAAGAATATTCATCTCAAGCATTTCATCAAACAGATCGAGACATGGAGATAATAGGCAATATCTTGTAGCTCCAGCAATCAAAGAGTTATATGTAATAACATTAGGGTTAATTCCAGCCTCCTTCATCCTATGAAGGACGGAATAACCAGCATCTATGCCAACAAAGCGGCAATATGCAGCAATCAATGTGTTGTAAGTGACAACATCTGGTTGTACTCCAATTATTATGCCATCAACTATAACAGCTTCAGCTTTCTCCAATTGTTTGGTTTTACAAAGAGATGCCACGCAAACATTCATTAACCTTGTTGATAATTTATCTTTGATGCTCCACATCTAATCCAACAGTTTAAACCTGATAGCTGAAGCATTTTTCGAGAAAAATTAAAAATATTTTGAAGAATAGTAAGTATTTTTTTTACCTAAAAAGTATCAGACAAATACTTCGCAGATATCGAATAAGCATTCTTTCTATTCAAGCTGAAATGACACAGTGCAAATATGAAATCGCTGTTTAAAATCCGTTATTCTAAACTATTTATTATGATGAGAACATATAAATGCATAAAATGATCAATGCATATGAAAATACAAAATTCCAAACACAAAATCACCTATTGGCACACAAGAATAACCCATAACTGGAAAGAATAAATACCTTAAATACAATGAACTCTGTTTCAATGGAGCAGAAAAAATGGATCAAAAATAATCAATAGCCTTAACCAGACGGCTCGAGCAAGAAATGAGAAGAAATTTCAAACAACTCTCTTTGCAGTTTCTGAACTAACAGTTACTGCCGGTAGCAACACCACCTGAAAATTTCAAAAGACTTTCGACGAGTTTTAACAGAAAACATCCTAAAGTATACCTAAAGGTCAATTACACCCTTAAAGTATCAAAACGTGAACAGGTTTGGTCCATAGTGAGCCCGTTCGGGCATAAGAAAAATTTTACTTTTTTTAAAAAAAAATAGTTTTTTTCGAAATCAAGGCCATAAATTTTCAAAATTTCACTTGAAAATAAATTTTTTAAATTTTTAAAAATTTAAAAAACTTCAAAAATTTATTTTTCAAAATTTTTACTCAGATGACTCACAAAACTTAAAAAACAAACCAAAATTATATTAATGTCCAAACACAACTCTAATTTTCAAATAATATTTTCACTTAAATTTTTTTTTTTACTTTTTTCCAGAATTTTACAATTCTTATGTCCAAACGACCACTTGGGAAATAGTATTTTCAGATTTGGGAATGAGCACGTCGTCATCGACGGGAGGATGGTTATGTTGTATTTTCTTTTGCACCGTTAGTTTTACATGGAAATACTACGGATCAAATTTGTTAACTATTTTTATAATTTAAGGGCTCGTTACTTGGTTCATGGAAAGAGAAAATAATTAGGGGATATGTGAAGTTATTTAATTTATGTTTGGTGAGCTTTTATTTATAAGATTTAGTTATACCACAAAAAAACTAAATGATAAAAGTGTTATCCTCCAAAAATTTTGTTTCAAAGTTCCTAAAAGGTCAAGGTTAAAATTAAAAAAATAAAAAGTATTCAGGTAATATAATTGAGGCAACCAAAGTATTATTTTTTTGAACTCAAAGTATAAAAATAGATAAAAAAAATAATTGGTGATAATTTTAGGTATAACGCATGAATTACATGTGCTAACGTGTCATTAAGGTATAGCGCATGAAATAAATGCGCTATACCTGATTTTCAAAAGGCGGTCAAAGTATAACTATAACGCATATATTAGATGCACTATACCTGAAATTGAAAAAACAGACATGTATAATGCATCAAAAATATGCGCTATACATATATTAAAAACAGTCCGTCTTCTTCTTCGGGACTGAAGCCACCCCCCACCCCCTCCCCCATTTTTAAAACTTAAAGCTCCATTAGGGCCCATCTGTCCCCCAAAACCGTGTCCCGTCATTATTTTAGCGAGCTAACACCGGATCCAAGGCGTTGTCGTGTAGTGAAGCTCTTTTATTGCTCGTTTCGATGGTCAAATCTTCATTATTTCTTAATTCAAAAAACTCTAAAAAGAGGTATTCCGAATCACTTGTGTAGTATAACTCATGTATATAATTGACTAAGTAGTTATTTTTACAGTGTTGTGTGCTTTTTGTGATCGTTTATATATATATATATATATATTTGTTTTTTATTTGAATTAGTTTATTTATGTGCAAAAAATTATGAAAACTGGATATTGTTCTTTTGTTGAATAATTAGTGTTATATGTGACTTTAGTGTTGTACATATAATAATATGTAATTTTATTGTTGTTTAGTGCCTTTAGTGTTATGTTGTGCCTTTTATTATTACGTAGTATCGTTTAGCCTAGTAAAATTGATAATAAATTTTAATTCATGTTAGTTGATGTTGTTTATGGCCATTTAGAATAGTACTCTTTAGGATTCTTTAGTGTAAAATAAAAATTGCGTGCTCTCATTAACTAACCCGGTTAGAGTACGGGCGAAGTGCATAGTTAGTCACTAATTAGATACATTTTTACTCTTTAGTCACTATTTTAAATGTATTTACTCTTTAGCTAATGTTTTATAATTATTTACCCGCTCGGACAAAAATTACTACTATAAAAAAGACCTTTAGCGGCAATAAGGCAATTGTTGCTTATAAATTCTTTAAGCTGAAAAATTAGCGGCACGTGAACATTAGCCAGTAAAAAATATCCTTTTACCGGCAATAAAAATACAATTGCCGCTGAAAATTACTAATTGAATTTAATTTTTTATTATTTTAACTTTTCCCTCCCCACAGAAAGAAAAACATCCTTCCCTCCAAATTTTTTGGACGAGATTTATCGTTCCCACCAATTAGAAACGCGTAGGAACTAGGAAAACATATTTCCCTTTAATAGAAAGGGATACCGCCAATTGGATAGGAAAACCTAAATTGCTGCTGCGTCAATTCCAGTTACCTCGTCGTCGATTCTTTTCCAGGTAAGTTCTCTCGTTCCTGTGACCTTCTCTTCTTCCCCTGTTAAATTGGTTGCTTGCAATCGTTTTGCAATAAATTTTTGATTGATGTTGCTCGATGTTTTATATGGATTGATCGATTTACAGTGGATTGATGCTGCTCGATTGTTTATTTGGATTGATTTACAATGGGTTGATGCTTGATGCTGCTCGATTGATTGTATGGATTGTTTTACAGTGGATTGATGCTGATCGATTGTTTATATAGATTTATTTACAATTGATTGATGATGCTTGATTGTTTAAATTGGCGTTGCCTTTTCCAACAAACTCTCGTTTAATCACTTTGATAGTGTTTGAAGACATTGATTCATCCCTACTCTGAAACGGCAACCTTATTGTCTATTGCCTAGTACAATGATGTGGTTTTAAATATAGTAATAAGCAAACAGAGTGTTTACTGAAAGAAAAGAAAACATCTGTGACAGAGTATTATAAGTGTAAAGCACAAGACGACACGTTTGGACATGATCTGCTTTCTGTCTGCTTCCTTTTCTGGTTGCATTTTAGGCTACTCTTCAGTCTTCAAGAAGCAATTGTAGAAAGCAAAATAGTTAAGAGGCTTTGGTCTTTTATATTACAGTTAGGTGCGTAAGGGTATTTTGTATCCGAAAGGCTGACTAGAAATTAATCCAAACTAGAACTTTGTCACTGTCGACTAAGCAACTTGTCTTGTAGTATTTTTGTTTATTTTCTGTCATCATGGTAAGGAATGACGACTTATTCGAATTCATATAATGACAACCTTTAACATAAAATATCTTACAAACAATAAACTTGTGGGTCTCGAGGTATGGGAACATTTCTCAATTTAGAAAACTCTTCTAAAGTAAAATGGAGCAGCAAATTTAATGTCATATTATTTTGATCGTTCTTTTAGTCTCAGCTGAAAGATCCTAGTTTTAGGCGCCACGTTTTGGTTCAAAGTCTCATTCTGTTTGACTATTTGAAGGTAACGATATGCATTTTGTTAGCTCGGAGCTCGATGTGCGAGTGGATCTTTTAGTAATAATATGACCTTAAATACTATGAATGAACTACAACAATTTGGATACTTATCTATGACCGCGTGCTCATTCCATTGGCATCTAAAATCAAAGGAAGACAAGTAAGGCTTAGACCTATAGAAAGAATAGGAATACTTATCTCCTTCTGTTCTATGGGGTAGTAGGTCTTCCTTAGGAAATATTGCTGCAGATAATTCTTCTAATGAGGTTATACAAAGGTTAGAACAACAGATAATCGAGTTAAAGGAGAAACAAAATGAAGAAATGAATATTATGAAACAAAATTAGGAGAATATGCAATCAGAATTACTCCAAATGAGACAATTAATGCACAAATATGCTCCTAATGCATCTATGCCTCAAAGTAGCAATGGCACCTTAGGTGAACACGTAACTCCATTTCATAAACTTTAGATATTTTAAATGAAATTCTAATCATATAAAAGTATTTTTATCTAACATGTTAATATTTATTAGATCCCCGATGCCAATAGTGGACACGAACGAGTACCACAAACATTAAGAATGCCTAGTGTTGCTGAAAATGCTCAACCTTCTCATGGTACTACTCATCTTTGTCCTTCGTCGCAACTTTTTGAGTTTTCCTCCTTCGATTTTTATTAATTTGTTGTTGTATTTGGGCTTACCTTGGATGCTTCTTGCTTTTATATATTTCCTTTTCTCACTGTTGTTGATGCGCAAAGATTGTGATAATATATTCAATAGCTGTGACTGTCTAATAGTGCGTTGGTGCGTGCAACCAATCTTTGAGACGTTTGTGCTTCCAATAAATGTGATGTTTTTCTCATTAGGATGCCTTTTGATTGAAACTTCCTGTTGTTTTCCAGCTATGTAAGGCTGTTAACTTGAGCATCATTTTCAGCATAGTTGCTGTTCTGGAGTTAAATAAATTTGGAGACATTTCTTTCCCATATAGAGCTAAGCAATTCTGCGAAAACCTTCTGAAAAACAGTTGCGTTTCTTTCCCATATAGAGCTAAGCAATTCCAGAATGAACATCACAAAATGCTAATTCCACTGCATAAATGCACAGTACCATCACCTAAAATTTTTGACATGCGACTCTAATGTATGCTCATCTGAATTGAAGTACACCTGCTACAGAGTGTTCATGTACTTATATGTAGAATGTTAAAACAGGTAAGAATTTTCAAATATATACTACTATCAAACTACATAAACATGTAAGGATTCCATACAAATGCTGCTATCAAACTTCAGATAATTAAAACCTTGTGCATGTTTTAGGAGTTACCTCAGCCCATAGCCTCTAGAATTAATAGGAATGGTAATTCTTCCAAGTTTCAGTAAAAACTAAACTAAATGGTTTGTGGGAAATACATGAGGCATCCATTGTCAATGATGATTTAGGAGTTTCAACATAGGGAATTTTTCAGAATGAAATGTTATACCAAATGCTTCCAAATTGCTTTCTAAGCAGAGTGGTATAGTCACCAATTTTACATATATGTAGATAGAGAAAGGGAAACAAAGAAACAAAGGGTAGAAAGCTGTTGTTTTAGATGCTGCAGGTTGGGATAATTCTGAGCATCAAAAACTTATTTTCTTAGGAAAAAACCACAGTTGCCTCATGCCTGATCTAATTAATTGAATATTGTTTAAGGCGTAGCTGTAGAAGATATATGCTTCAAAAAAATATCCAAAGTCACATACCTTAATCATCTCTTTTCGAGCTTCTACTAGCTCAGCAGTCTCGCTTTCTTTGCCCTTAAGCTGCTTAGCCAAATTTTCCCAATAGTTTCTTTCCTCGGCGATCTTTTGCATAGTTATTGTCAACTCTTTCACCTTTTCCTTTGGTTCTTTATCTTCAACTTGGATCTGCTTTAAAGCTGTTATAGCTTGTTTATACATTCTAACTTCCTTTGTTTCCGGCTCCTTCACTCAAGCACAGCTATCTTACTCATTGTAGCTTCTTTCTCTTTTTTCGCACTCAGTATTAGTATGCCTTTTGAAATCCACAAACTTGGTTCTTAGCTTCGTCTCCTTCTGAATCTGAGCATTCTTATACTGTCCAAATATATATTCCTTTGTTTTTAGCTCCTTCTCGAGCAAAGCAATCTTCCTGACTGCATATTCTTTCTCCTTCTCAAGTTCCTCAATCTTACTTGTCGCAACTTTTTTCTCCTTCTCAAGTATAACTATCTTACTGAATGCAGCTTCTCTCTGCCTCTCAAGCAAAGCTACTTTATTCTCTGTGCATTCTTTCTCCTTCTTAAGCTTGTGTATCTTAGTCAATGCAGCTTCTCCTTCCCTCTCAAGCTGAGTTATCTTGAGCATCATTTCCAGCTATGCAAGGCTATGTAAGGCTGTTAGCTTGAGCATCATTTCCAGCTATGTACGGCTATGTAAGGCTGTTAACTTGAGCATCATTTCCAGCATAGTTGCTGTTTTGGAGTTAACTAAATTTGGAGACATTAAGTCCATCAATCAATTATGCGAAAACCTTTTGAAAAACAGTTGCATTTCTTTCCCATATAAAGCTAAGCAATTCCATAATGAACATCATAAAATGCTAATACCACTGCATAAATGCACAGTACCATGCAGTAAGTACTATGTCCAAAGATTTCCAATCCAAACAGTTAAGTAATCAAAGCTCACTGTTCTCAGGTTGATTGACTTGTCTTTGAAGATGTGTGTTGTTCCATAAAGTGTCGCAACAGACCATGTTTGCTCAGATGCTTCAGTGATATCAGTTGATTTCGAGAGTCCAATGTTCTGGTTTATAGTGGCTGACATTTGATTGTTTGGTGCTAGCAATACTGATGAGTTTTGTCGCAATAAAGCTCCTGTTATCTCCACCAGTTTGCTATTATTTTAGATCAATGTGTGACTCTTCAGTGGAGTGATGGGATATCTGGCAGTGAACATTTAGCTTTCCAGTTAAGATCTTCCTTTAATGTGGTGCTCCACATGTCGTGTAAATACCCTCATGCTGAGTTCTCAATCTTTGGTCTTCTTTTAGCAATTCTAATCCTTAGATTAGGAGTTTGACTTGTCGAGGTTTAGTAGCTCCTTCCAGCACTAGGAATCTGTGAGAAAGAATGAAATTCATTTGTTCCTGCAAAAAAAAATGCACCGGTAGCTATAAAATCTACATTGTTAGTTATAACACTAGTCTCCTGTTTCAGCACTTCATGTTTATACTTTATCCTTTAACACAATTATTTTATAATTTCAGGTCATACAGTCTGATATTCGATAATTTAGCGGTTGGAAGATTTCAAAATGATGAAAAGTTGCGGAAATCATTTGAAGACCATCATTCTGGATTATTACAATGATGACATTAGCTATTTAGTCCAAACAATATATTTTTATGTTTTAAGTTACTGTGATATTAATATTTTTGATTAGTACTTCCTTTTGTTTGTTAAGATTTAATGAGATATATTATATTTTTTTGAATTAATATTAATATATTTTATTATTTGTGTCATATTCTATACAAATGTAGTAACTATTATTAATTGCGGCCAAATTATGGCTATTATCGCTTATGACTTTTAAAGCTATTGATTATTAGCGGCAATTTAGTTAAACATATTAGCTATTAAAATGGACGCTAAAGGGCAAACTAAGATGTTTTAAGAAGGGATACTATTGCCTTTTTAATTGCAACAAAATAATTGCCGTTAAAGATGCGAACTTTTAGCGACAATTATTTTGAATTTAGTGGCTATAAAAATGGATGGTAAAGAAGTATAATTAGCCATTTGGATTGGATTTAGTAGCCATTATAATTGCCACAAACAATTGCTGTTAGAGATGCGAACTTTTAGCGGCAATTGTTTTGAAGTTAGCGGCTATAAAAATGGATGGTAAAGAAGTATAATTAGCCGTTTGGATTGGATTTAGTAGCCATTATAATTGTCACAAACAATTATCGTTAGAGATGTGAACCTTTAGCGGCAATTAGTTTGAATTTAGCGGCTATAAAAATATATGCTAAAGAGGTATAGTTGGCCGTTTTGGATTGGATTTAGTAGCCATTATAATTGTCGCAAACAATTACCATTAAAGATAATAATTTTTAGCGGCAATAAACCATACCTTTTACCAGCTTTTGCGAGAAAAGCCGCTAAAGGCTTTGCCGACCCCGGCATCAGCGAAAAAACCCTAATGACTGGTAAAAGATATAGCTGCTATTGTTATTGCCGCTAAAGCCGTTTTGTATTGCCGCTAAAGGTTTTTTTTGTAGTAGTGAATACCCCAGTGCTAGACATGGGTGTTGTGTAAACATTAAGGACATGGTGTCCTTAACTTCATGAATGTTGTGTAAATATTAAGGACAAAGTGTCATGTATTTGTACCTTCCGTTGTTAAATATTAGGACATCATGTCCTTAACTTCATATGTGCAGTGTAAATGTTAAGGGCATGATATCCTTAACTTCATGTGTGCAATGTAAATCTTAAGGATATAGTGTCCTTAACTTTATGAGTGTTGTGTAAATATTAAGGACAAAGTGTCATGTATTTGTACCTTCCGTTGTTAAATATTAGGACATCATGTCCTTAACTTCATATGTGCAGTGTAAATGTTAAGGACATGACGTCCTTAACTTCATGTGTACAGTGTAAATATTAAGGATATAATATCCTTAACTTGTATTTGCACCTTCTATTGTTAAACTTTAGGACCTCGTGTCCTTAACTTCATATGTGCAGTGTAAATGTTAAGGGCATGATATCCTTAACTTCATGTGTGCAATGTAAATGTTAAGGATATAGTGTCCTTAACTTTATGAGTGTTGTGTAAATATTAAGGACATGGTGTCCTTAACTTCGTGAATGTTGTGTAAATATTAAGGACAAAGTGTCCTGTATTTGTACTTTCCGTTGTTAAACTTTAGGACATCATGCCCTTAACTTCATATGTGCACTGTAAATATTAAGGACATGGCGTCCTGAACTTCATGTGTGCAGTATAATTGTTAAGGACACAATGTCCTTAATATTTACACATCACTCATGAAGAAAGGGTAAAAATATCTTTTCGTATTAATTTTAATAGAGTAGTGGCCATTTTTGCTCAGCATTAAATATAGTGGATAAAAACTAAATACCATGTTAAGAAATGGCTATCCCACGCCATTCCTACTTAGAGTACTCAATTATGGATCAAATATTAATCAATTATTAAGTGTTTATTAAATGTATTATTAGATATCAATCAAATATTAGATATGAATCATAAAATAATTAGTTAACACTACAAAAGAGATGCTGCTAGATTTTTGTGTAAAATATAAAAGATAGCAAACAAATCGTTACGAATGAAATAAATTGAATATTATTTAGTATTAAGCTTTTAGTATTTTTTACATGAATAATTATTATACATATCGTGATTAGTTAATAAAATTAAATATTTTATTTTCTTATAACCCAAAAATATCTGGAAAAAAAGATTACAGTTCAAACAAAACCATGCCAAATTTTAATCAAAAAATCTAAGAAACTAACATATAAATAATTATTTTATTCATCACCTAAGTAATAATATAGAAAATTTATCGATTAAATATTAATATAAAAATTATACAATATATTTAAAGATGCTAAATGATTAAAGAGAAAAATACTTCAATTAATATTATTTCAATTTATAAACATCGTCATGGATCTTCCCCCTGTGCATCTTGGACCTGATGTTCGAGAGCTACTGTTGCTCCAGGGTGGCCATAGGTCTTCACACATCTGGGATGGACAGTTGTAGTCCCAAACCTTCCACCCCAGACGTATAAACGATCTTTGGGAGTTTATTAGGGATCACCCACGTCATCCCCGTACAGTTACACGCCTTGAGGGGACGGGGTTTTATCGGATTACAAAGATAGGCCGGTTAAAGTTCGACTGGCCCATGATCACGGCTATGATAGAGTGTTGGCGACTGAAGACTTACACATTTCATCTACTTATCGGTGAGGCTACCATCTAGCTAGAGGACGTGGAGGTTCTATTCGGGTTGCCCGTTCATGGTATGGATGTTAGCTACCCGCAGGCTCTTAGGGATTATACGAGAGAGGACTATTTACATATGTTGGAGAGGCTCACCGATTTCCAGCCTGCAGAGCTGACTGCTATGAGTGGTTCTAGTCGATTGCAGTTGTCGCCTGTGAGGTACCATCTGGTGGCGCTGCACGCGGAGATTACTGATGACTCACCAGTAGAGACTATCGAGCGGCAGACGAGGGTGTTGCTACTGATGATGTTTGGCGGTATTCTGTCCCTGAACACTTTGGGAAACCTATTGTTACGATCCAAAATCTAACCATGGTCGTGATGGCGCCTATCGTGTTACAAGGCAAGCTTACTTCCCAAAATATTACTACTAAACTGATTATAAGAATTTAATAAAATATTTCAATATTTAAATTTTTCATAAACTAAATCAACTCTAAATATAATATAGAAAAATACGGAAACGAGCCCCAAACATCGGGGTGTCACTAAGTCATGAGCATCTAAAACTATGAACTAAGATATATAAGTTGTCTAACTGTCCAAAAGAAGAAATGACAAAAGGAATAATAAGGTCTTGCGGACGCTAGCAACTACCTTGCAATCTCCACATATAGCCGGCCTGAACTCAACGATCATCGCGCTGTAACTCACCTGGATCTGTACATAAAGTGCAGGTTGTAGTATGAGTACAACTGACTCAGTAGTAACAGAAATAACTAAGGAATTGAGCAGTAGTGACGAGCTAAGTAAAACAGTCCAATTATTTATTTTCATAATTTAAAAATAAACAGAAATAAACAGGCAAATTCCATAACTCAGTAAATGCCACAAAGAAGTTTAAAAGATAAATGCAGAAACAACACAAATAAATACAACCTCACAACAGTGTCACTCCATCACCCATCATTCGCACTCAGCACTCAACACTCAAAACACTCAACACTCTGCGCTCACTGGGGTTGTGTACAGACTCCGGAGGGGCTCCCAAAGGCTAATTATTAAAATGGGATTGGGTTATAAAAATAGGAAACTGAACTCTCTGAACTCATATCTACGGTCGCAGAATGGGCTGCAGAATAGGTATGCCATCCTCACAATGGACCGCAAAACTGGTGCCCAGAACTAGGCTAAACTGGTCAGTCTTATGACCATTCTGCGGTCGTAGAATTGGCCGCAGAATCACATTCTGCCAACCATTGGTAATTTTGTCATAACTTGTTGCAGGAATGTCCAAATAACGAACGGTTTAAGGCGTTAGAAACTATACTCAAAGGTCTTTCATTTGAAAGTTCATTACATAACCCCTTTTATATATGTTGATATGCATGCCCAGAGTTTGGTCTTGTGCGTACTCATTTGGAACTTTAGTCTATCATGTAATTTCCATGTTGACTTAGACTTAGGTCTCTCCTTAGAACCCGCATCACTTATAATATGACTCGTACACTCATTATCATGTCAAAATGATATCCGACATATTAATAGTCCTCGTCTGCATACAAAATAATATAATTAACACACATCAACTTTCTTAATAGTGCTTAAGTACTT
>AWOL01S0013487.1:0-60053 GCA_000715115.1 Nicotiana otophora | reverse complement strand
GCGGCAATAGAATAATATAAATAACTGTCTCAACCATAGCAAGCTTATTAAAAGCTATCAACAACATATATACGATTAAAGATGAGATCCTATGTAACCATCTTCACACAAAGAGGCCCCGCCGCCTCACCCGATGTATGCAGGTGGAGGTGTACGTACAATACCACAACTCTAATCAAGTGGCCCTGCTACCTCATCGTAATATATGCGGGTGGATATATAACCATAGTACTAAAAACATACACAAAGAGGCTATGCCGCCTCACCCCAATATATGCAGATGGTGGTGCCACAACAATACCAAACCTATACACAAAGCGGTCGTACCGCCTCACCCCAATGTAAGCGGGTGGAGGTGCAGTCCCACAATATCATAATTCCTACACAAAGCGGTCATGCCGCCTCACCCCAATATATATGCGGGTGGAGGTGTATCACAATCACGATCTCTCTACCATAATCCCCACACAAAGCGGTCATGCCGCCTCACCCCAATGTATGCGGGTGGAGGTGTATCACAATCACAATCTCTACACAATACCTTTCACATAAATCACGACTAGAAATTATAACATGTGGATACGTAATCCATAGTTTGGGACACATCCTCAATTTATAATGCAATATGATAAGAGCATTTGAAATACGAGTTGAACATATATCTTCATCACAAAGCTGATTGGAATACTCGATTTATAATCAACATCTCAGAACTCATAAGGATAATGAGAATTCCAACTCTTAAAGAAGAGTTTAGCCAACATACCTCACTTGAGCTTCGTTACACTCTAAATGTTCCAAAATTTTTAGCAACTTCAATCTATTTTAGAAATATAACAAATTAAACCAAAATTAGGAAGATGATCATGGTTCTAGCTCATTTGAGTATTTTATCTAACACTAGATATGCATTAAGGTTTCAATATCCTTTTATAGAGGATTCCATCATCCCACAAACCAACCTTTACCATTGTTAGCTCAACAATCTTTCTACACCCCTTGATAACATATGCATGTACAATAGCAAACCCTCTTGCCCAGAAATTATCTTGCTTATTATCCATTTCTACACAAAATTCGAAATTGAGGGTTAGGGTGTAGAATCTTACCTCTAGAATGAAGACCTAGTGAGTTTCCCTTCTCAATCTTCCAAAACTTGGGCAAGAATTGAAGAATAATTATTGGAGAACACCTTCTCACTCTAGGGCACCTTCTCTTACTCTAAAATGTGAGATTATCTCTAAACAAATGGCCCAAAACATGTATTTAACGAAGAAGGGTCGGGTTTTAAAAACCCAAAAATGAAGCTCTGGAACAGGTTATGCGGTCGCATATGCGACCGCATAATGGTTATGTGGACCGCATATCGCTCGCATATTGGTGTCCAAAGTTGGCCAAAATCTGTCTGTGTATGCAGTCACTATGCGATCGCATAATGTACCGCAAAACAGTTATGCGGTCATATAATTGACCGCATAATTTCTCTGGATTGGCCCTTCTCCTGCTCACTTCTGCGGCTATTATGCGGCCCGCAGAGTGATTCTGCGGTCGCATAATGTACCGCAGAATTACATTTTTCTGCCAAAATATTTTTCCTTTTCCTTCTCATGCATTGTTCAACCCAAACACGTAAGCCTAGTCCGGCACCATAAAACATTATTGTCTTTGCACATTTTACCAGGCTTTACACTTAAGTACTTTGAAATTTTCCAGGGTGTTACAATTACTCTTATGGGTTTGGGTTGTTCGTCTTGGCAGAATCGTGCATAATATTTGATAAGGAGTCAGCGTACTTATGATTATTCCTGACATGGGATATGACCTTTTATTTGTTGTTAACCAGTACGTATTCTATTTAAGGAAGTATCCTGTATTTGAGGTCTTTGTGTTTACTCTTCAGTTGAAGATCGTATTATGTACCTGTTGCATCATATTTCGTACTAGTCAAGACATGATTCAACTTGTGATTTCTCTGTTGTTGATGAAAGATAGTCGCCACCTAATATTTAAAGGTATACTAGGGTACCTATTTGATTACAAAGTCATGTTCTTATTATTAGTTTGCTAACTGGTGAGATTATCAATAAGGGTTTTTATTCTTCTAAGGGAAGGTGTTAGGCACCCCTTAAAATCTACCTAAGGTAGCTCCATAGGATTTAGACTAAGTTTGGGATCAATTATTTGTAAAATGCTTTGACTAGAGATTAGGAATGCTTCTTATTGTATACCTAAGTATGATATTGATAGAAAGAATGCGGGGTCCTAAAGGGATATGAGTTTATGAAGAGGTTCATAAGAAATATTAAAAGAGTCTTGAAATTGGCATATTAGTGGTCTAGATTTTATAAGTTTATAAAAGATCCTGAGTTATGAAAATACTTTGATTTGGGGGGTGGTTATTTACATAACTCTAAAGGGGTGTTTTGTAAGAAAGTGAGCCTATAATTACCTTATATTCTGAGGGTTTTCAAAGAAGAGATTATTTGCCGAACATTCCTTAAAGGCGGCATTTCTTGAAGTTCTGATTTTTCTTTTGAAAAATAAAGTTGAGATCTGATTCCCCTTTTTGAAATAGACTTGTTGTTTTGCTAAGTTCTGGATTTTAAAATCTTTAAAGGAAAGAAGGGTGAGTGAAAAACATAATAATTTGCGAGCAGATTATAATGGGTAACCCATATACTCAAGTTATAGGAGCGCACTAAGGCAACCTGATATATGTGGAGACCTTACCACACACACCCCAGCAAACACTATACATTCCTGAACCAACCAAGAAGGACCTGCCCATCCGGAATATGGCTGAGAAATTAAAGAAGTTGACAGAAAGAGTCCAAAGTGTCTAAGGTGAAAAAGGTGTCAAAGGGTTGAATAATGAAGATTTATGTATCTAGCCAGACGTGGAGCTACCGGAAGGTTACAAACCTCATATATTTGAGATGTTTGATGGCACTGGTGATCCCAAGGTGTATTTGGGAACTTACTGTGATACACTTGTAGGAGTGGGCAAGAACGAATAAATCGGCATGAAGTTGTTCATGAAAAGTCTCACCGGGGATGCTTTATCTTGGTACATCAGTCAGAATCCAAAGAAGTGGTCCAACTGGGAAAGTATGGCATCAGATTTCATGGACAGATTCATGTTCAACACAGAAAATACGCCAGACATTTTCTATATCCAGAACCTCAAAAAGAAGCCATTGGAGACCTTTCGTGAGTATGCTACTCGATGGAGATCATAGGCCTCCAAGGTGAGGCCATCGCTAGAAGAGGAACAAATGAACAAATTCTTTGTTAGAGCTCAAGATCCACAATACAATTAAAGATTGATGGTTATAGATAATCACAAGTTCTATGACATTATCATGTTAGGAGAAAGAATGGAAGGGGCATCAAGAGTGGTATGGTTACTAATTTGGAGGCGCTGCAAGCTACCAATAAAGAGTTACAGTCTGGGGAGAATTTCGAAGAAGAAGGAAGTGGGTGCCGTGATGGTAGCCCAAGTCTCCCCTAGATCTTGAGGATGTTGAACAGGAAAATCCAAAATGGAGCTCAGCAATAGTCTTGTATGTAATAGGAGATTCACCTACAATAAGAGCAATGGAACGATTCATAAATTTAGTGGGTAAATTCTCAACTAAACCTCAGATATATTATCATAATGAAGATTATTTTGTGATTAGATTTGCTAATTTGGAAGAAAGGAACCAAGTGTTATTTACTGGGCCTCATACTGTCAATTATCGACCCATAGTAATGAAAGCATGGACACCAGATTTCAACTTGCATGATGAAGTATTGAGAACCAATCCTTTGTGGATAAGGTTTCTAAATCTTCCACTCAATTACTGGAGTATGAAGGCATTAAGTAAGATAGGGAGTGCATTGGGAAATCTAGTGTATGCTGATGATTGTACAATTGGTTCAGTCAGGATTTCTTATGCGAGAATGTTAATTGAGATGGACATCACCAAACCCCTGCTTAGAAGATTGAATATGCAGGATCCAATATGCAAAACAATTGGACAAGAGATTAGCTATGGTTGGGAACCAACTTATTGCAACAAATGTCTGAAGATAGGACATAATTGCAATGAAAATAGAATTCAACAACCATAGAAGATGGCATACCAAGGGAGAGTAAACAAAGGCAAGCAAGTTTGGCAGAGGACTGACAGAGATAGTTCCAAGGACAATAAGCAGGAGAAGGAGCAAACAAAGAAGCCTGAAACAATAAAACCACCAGAGAATGGGCTAATGCAGGTTACAATTGTTAAGCAACCTGAAGAAGCTGGGTGGATAATAGTCAGTGGTAAATCATCAGCTATAATGGCCAAAGCAAAGCAAGTTGAAGAACAGACTCTAGCTAGAAGTAATGGCTTTCAATCTTTAGGAAGTGATCAAGTAATAAATGAACCAGGAACAAGCAGTATGCAGATGAGAAGCTATGGGGTGAAGGAGCTATATCAGGACACTCAATTTATACCAGTATGAGTGTGGTTACATGGAATGTTAGGGGGTTAAATAAAGCTTATAAGCAAAAGGAGATAAAGGAGTTCATAAAGCAGAATAAAAAGGCATTGATAGCCTTAGTTGAGCACAGAATAAAGGAACAGAAAGCTAGCTGCATAATCAAGAAAATTGCTCCTGGTTGGCAGTGGATATCAAACTTCAGGAACAATAATAAGAGCAGAATTTGGGTAATATGGGATCCAAGGATTTTTGTTTTTGAGCCAACTGAGATAGATGAACAAATCATAAATGGGCAGATCAGAACACATTCAAAGTTTCTAGCATTTGGATTCACAACAATATATGGTTTGCATACTATAAAAGATAGGTTGAAAATGTGGCAGAAGTTGAGATAGATACACAGTTTGCAGCAAGGACCATGGCTATCAATGGGAAACTTCAATGCAGTCTTAAATAGTCAAGATAGGCATCATGGTACTATGATACAAGATATGGAAATAAAGGACTTTAGAGAATTCATGAATGACACAGGAATGAAGGAACTGCATACTGTGGGAAGGGACTACACATGGACAAACAATCATACTTATAGCAGAATAGATAGAGGACTAGTGAACTCTAACTAGATGATGACAATGCCTAGCTTGAGGATACAAGTCTTAGAACCATCGTTCTCCGATCACTCCCCACTTAAGCTTATGATCTCACAAATGCAGAGGAAGAAAACTAGCCCATTCAGATTTTTCAATTGCATTGCTGAGCATCCTCAATTTATGCAAGAAGTTGATCAAGCATGGAACACAACTGGAACAGATGGAAATCTACAGGGAGTGTAGAGTAAACTAAGAAGAGTTAAGCAAGCAATCAAAGGGCTTAACACTCAACATTATAAAGGTGTTGATGATGGAATCAAAGAAACCAGAAGGGAGCTGCAAGAAGTTTAGGAGAAGATGAGTTACAGAGTGCTGAACACAGAATTAATTGAGGAAGAAAAGGAACTAAAGAGTAAACTAGATAAATGGATACTGATAGAGGAAAGTATATATAGGCAAAGGTCAAGAGTTCAGTGGTTGAAACTGGGAGAACTAACTCTGCATATTTCTTTGCTCAAATGAAGAACAGGAACAGTTTGAATGGTATTCATGCTCTCGCAAATGAACTGGTGGTGCAGCTACATATGGAAGAGGACATAGAGGCAGAAATACTTGGCTATTATAAACAATTGCTAGGGTCTAGTGCTCCTACAATTCCAGCTATTAATCCAAATGTAATGAAGAGAGGGACAATGCTAAATATAGACCAGCAAGTTAAACTGATCCAACCAGTGACCAGACAAGAGATATGGCAAGCTTTAAAAGATGTCAATGATCTGAAGGCTCTAGGGTATGATGGACTCAATGCAGTATTTTTCAAAAAGTCATGGCAAATCATAGGTGAGGAGGTAACACAGGCTGTACTGAATTTCTTTGATACAACACAGATGTTTAAGCCTATCCGTTGTACCTCAATCACCCTGATCCCTAAAGTTAGAAATCCTACCAGCATCAAAGAATATAGGCCTATTTCATGTTGCACCACACTGTATAAATTTATCTATAAAGTTCTGACTAAGAGGCTACAAGGAGTTATGGAGGACTTAATTGATAAGACACAATCTGCCTTTATACCTAGAAGAGTAATTGTTGATAACATCATTCTAAGTCATGAACTAGTTAAAGGCTATGGAAAGAAAGGAGTGTCACTTAGATGCATGATGAAACTGGATATGCAGGAGGCATATGACTCAATTGAATGGCCATTCCTAGAACAGGTCTTGAATGCACTAGCTTTCCCTGAACAGTTTGTAAAATGGATAATGACTTGTATGCAAAGTGTTACTTATACAATCATGTTGAATGGCTCATCAACTAGACCTTTTGAAGCTAGGAAAGGGCTTAGGTAAGGGGATCCACTATCCCCATTCCTTTTTGTACTGGCAATGGAATATCTCACAAGAAGTCTGAAAACTTTGAATCAGATTCCAGACTTCAACTATCATCCTAAGTGTGCAAAGTTGCAAATATTGCAGCTTGGATTTGCAGATGACCTTTTGTTGTTTTGCAGGGGTGATGTTGGATCAATTAAGCTGCTATACAACTGCTTTATTGAGTTTTCAAAAGCTTCAGGACGGGAGATCAACAAAAAGAAAAGCTTTATATTCTTTGGTGGTGTGTCACATGATATGCAGGTAGACATATTGGATTTCCTAGGCATTCAAAAAGGAGAGCTGCCAGTGAGATACTTGGGAGTACCCTTAAGCTCTAAAAAAGTCTCACTAGTTCAATGTCAACCTCTAATTGACAAAGTAGTGGGCAGAATTACATCCTGGACAGCCAAGTTCCTATCATATGCAAGGAGAATTCAACTCATTAAGAGTGTTCTGTTTTCTATCCAGAATTACTGGGCTCAGATTTTCATGCTGCCAAAGAAAATTACAAAACTGGTTGAGGCAATCTACAGAAGCTTCTTATGGACAGGGGACAGTAGTGTTTCAAAGAAAGCATTACTAGCTTGGGAGAAAGTTTGCCAACCTAAATCAGCAGGAGGTTTTAATGTCATGAATATTAGCTTATAGAACAAAGCAGCTATAAGTAAACAATTCTAGAACCTATGTAAAGAGAAGAATAAGCTATGGATACAATGGATACACAGCTATTACATTAAGGATAAAAACATATGGGAAGTACAACTGAACCAAGCATCGTGGATCATGAGAAAGATTGTGAAAGCTAAAGAGAGTTTTGAGGTTGCAGGATACAACTATAAAGATATAAGAAGAATACATGACTGTTCTATTAAGCAAATATACCATAAATTGCGAGGTGATTTTAGCAAAGTAAGCTGGAGAAGACTGGTATGTAATAATGCAGGGTGTCCTAGGTGGATATTCATGCTAACTATGGTGGAAAATAGTAGACTGTACACTAAGGATAGATTGTTAAAGTGGGGAATTCAAACTGATCAAGCATGTCTGTTGTATAAGCAGGCAAATGAGTCTATCCAACATCTATTCTTTGAGTGCCAATATGCAGCGGAGTTATGGAAGAGGTTGCTTAAATGGAAAGGCATTAGAAAACCATATATGGGTGGTCAGAGGAATTAAAATGGGCAGAAAACTGGACAAGAAGAAGGAATGCACGAACAGAACTATTCAAGATGGTACTAGCAGGATGTGTTTATTATGTTTGGCAGGAAAGGAATGGCAGAATTTTCCAAGACAAAGTGAGGAGCTGGGAGATAATTGGCAAGTTGATAGTACAAGAAGTGCATTGTCGAAGAAACAAGGAAGTAGAGAAAGTTCTAAGTAAACTGGATTACTACCCAATGTAATAGATAGATGTAAATGAGACTAACAGTAGGAAGTTAATGGGGGTGGAAGTATAGGAAGCATAGGAACATATATTTATGGGTTTTCTGATTTGCTTGTAAATATTTTCCCTGGTATACAAAAGTTTAATTACCAAAAATAATAACTCCTTTTCTAGAAGAAATTAGGAGTTTTGCCAAACTTTCATGGGATAGTCCGGGTCTGTTAGTGCCATAAAATCGTACTCTATGAGTTAGGTTGCTTGAAGAAATCCTACATCCCTTTCGAGTTTCTCTATGAGCACCATAGGAACCACTAGCCATGTCGTTTGCATCATGAGGAGTTGGCTATTACCTCTTTAGGATGGGATCACCACCAAGTTTATGTCTTCATAGTATGCTTTCTATGTTTGCTAATTTTTCCAATGCAAGGAGGGAAAATTCACACTTGTTTGGCCATGGTCGCCAGGACCGTGATGGAAGGGATTGAGGGGCGCATATACACCATCATTCCCATGATACTAGCTGAGATGTATCGAGCCTTGGATCGGTGCAAACATGGGTTTGGACATTTCGAGGGTTTTAATCTTCTACTACAGGTTTGGCTACTAGCGCATTTTCTGAGGGGAAACTACCGTCAGGAACTCTTATGTAGACCACTGAATTACTATATCGCTAGTCATCATCCAAAGAAGATGACATTCGCTCCGGATAGGTGTACAAAGCTTGGGAATACTAAAGGGTGGGTACGTTTATTCAGTAATCTGACTGACGAACAAGTGCATTGGATGTTCGAGTGGTTTCCTAGTAGAGAGTTCATAATCTGGTCTAAAGGGACCACTCATTTGGTCCTGATTGGGTTACGAGGCATTTACCCTTACGCTCCTATAAGAGTAATGAGGCAAGATGGGAGGAAGCAGGTGATACCTCGGGTTTCCAATATGGACCAGTATAAGGCATATTTCAAAAGAGATATTATTCCATTCAAGTTCGAGAACCAACAAATGTGGAACCAAAAGATCATTGTAGATGGAGACACTATCGAACCAGACAAGTACCATGCCGGTCATATGTATTACTACCTTTCACGGTTTGAGGACGACATAACTAGGAACGTCAAACCAGGGGACAATCTGAAAGACAAAATCATAGATGAGGTGGCAGAGGCTCAGGTAAAGTACAAAAGGCTATGCAAAAGATTATTCGAATATGAGTCCAAGCATCTGTAACAGCATAAAATAGACATGAAGGCGATCAAAGAATTGAAGGATATTGCGAACAAATCGACAGAGAGGTTGGAGCACATAGAGCAAGGGTTGATAGAACTGGAAGGAAAGATAATAAAGAGGCTTTGGGATTGCCAAGGTATGGGCTACAATGAAGGAGGGAAGCTAGCAATGGCTTACTTACTGCACGACATGCGTGACCTGGGAAGTGTGATTGAAGGAGTCAAAAAAGCAAAGCACGGAGAAGGTCCTTATGGGACCAAATATATTAGGAGAAAATTTCCTTTACTGCTTTCTAGTTAGATTTTGTTAGATTTCGATGTATTAAGGCTTCATGCCATCAGTCATGTCATATTATTATTTCGATTTAGTAAAGATTATTTTGATTTATTTTCACACTAATGGAATAAGGCAACGTTGGCATAAATTTTCTCCAAGTCTACTTGTCACTTAAACCTACCTCGGGCACAATGAGGTCCCCAAATGTGAACTATTACATGACTTATGTGTTACTTGCTTAAATATTGCAAACGCTCTTTTATTTCGTCTTACTGACTTTGTTACTTTTTATTTTTCTTTCTTTTGATTATTCTCATTCCCAAAGGTTGGTTCATGAATTCTAGCATCGTTAGCATACCACACCAGATCTAGAGTCCTCCACCTAACGAATCCAAAAAACAATAGCAAAGGCAAAGGGAAGATGGACGATTTGAGTGGTAATCGAAAAGACAACGCTACTATAGCAGAGAATGTCGAGACTTCAGACGGAATAAGTACGCAAGGAAAAAATGAATTGGTTCTGCGGTTGGAGCAGAAAATCTTGGAGTTACAAGGTAAGCTGGAGCAAGTCAAAAATCTCGCAAACCTCTCCCTTACTTTGAATGTCCCCGACATTAACCATCAGAACACCATCACCCATAATCAAACACCACCCTAAAATACACAAACCCAAAATCCACCACCCTTAGCACCACAAAATCCTCCTGCAACGCATCAATATCACAACCCCACACCCCTTCAAAACCTTAACCCTCCACCATTACAAATGCCACAGCAACACCACCATCACACAACCCAATATCCACAAACCACTACCTATTATACCCCTCAGAATGTGCCATAACCTACTCCTGATCCACCTCAGACCTCAATCAATGATCACCCATATACTCAAGTCCNCAAATGGCCCAAAACATGTATTTAACGAAGAAGGGTCGGGTTTTAAAAACCCAAAAATGAAGCTCTGGAACAGGTTATGCGGTCGCATATGCGACCGCATAATGGTTATGTGGACCGCATATCGCTCGCATATTGGTGTCCAAAGTTGGCCAAAATCTGTCTGTGTATGCAGTCACTATGCGATCGCATAATGTACCGCAAAACAGTTATGCGGTCATATAATTGACCGCATAATTTCTCTGGATTGGCCCTTCTCCTGCTCACTTCTGCGGCTATTATGCGGCCCGCAGAGTGATTCTGCGGTCGCATAATGTACCGCAGAATTACATTTTTCTGCCAAAATATTTTTCCTTTTCCTTCTCATGCATTGTTCAACCCAAACACGTAAGCCTAGTCCGGCACCATAAAACATTATTGTCTTTGCACATTTTACCAGGCTTTACACTTAAGTACTTTGAAATTTTCCAGGGTGTTACAATTACTCTTATGGGTTTGGGTTGTTCGTCTTGGCAGAATCGTGCATAATATTTGATAAGGAGTCAGCGTACTTATGATTATTCCTGACATGGGATATGACCTTTTATTTGTTGTTAACCAGTACGTATTCTATTTAAGGAAGTATCCTGTATTTGAGGTCTTTGTGTTTACTCTTCAGTTGAAGATCGTATTATGTACCTGTTGCATCATATTTCGTACTAGTCAAGACATGATTCAACTTGTGATTTCTCTGTTGTTGATGAAAGATAGTCGCCACCTAATATTTAAAGGTATACTAGGGTACCTATTTGATTACAAAGTCATGTTCTTATTATTAGTTTGCTAACTGGTGAGATTATCAATAAGGGTTTTTATTCTTCTAAGGGAAGGTGTTAGGCACCCCTTAAAATCTACCTAAGGTAGCTCCATAGGATTTAGACTAAGTTTGGGATCAATTATTTGTAAAATGCTTTGACTAGAGATTAGGAATGCTTCTTATTGTATACCTAAGTATGATATTGATAGAAAGAATGCGGGGTCCTAAAGGGATATGAGTTTATGAAGAGGTTCATAAGAAATATTAAAAGAGTCTTGAAATTGGCATATTAGTGGTCTAGATTTTATAAGTTTATAAAAGATCCTGAGTTATGAAAATACTTTGATTTGGGGGGTGGTTATTTACATAACTCTAAAGGGGTGTTTTGTAAGAAAGTGAGCCTATAATTACCTTATATTCTGAGGGTTTTCAAAGAAGAGATTATTTGCCGAACATTCCTTAAAGGCGGCATTTCTTGAAGTTCTGATTTTTCTTTTGAAAAATAAAGTTGAGATCTGATTCCCCTTTTTGAAATAGACTTGTTGTTTTGCTAAGTTCTGGATTTTAAAATCTTTAAAGGAAAGAAGGGTGAGTGAAAAACATAATAATTTGCGAGCAGATTATAATGGGTAACCCATATACTCAAGTTATAGGAGCGCACTAAGGCAACCTGATATATGTGGAGACCTTACCACACACACCCCAGCAAACACTATACATTCCTGAACCAACCAAGAAGGACCTGCCCATCCGGAATATGGCTGAGAAATTAAAGAAGTTGACAGAAAGAGTCCAAAGTGTCTAAGGTGAAAAAGGTGTCAAAGGGTTGAATAATGAAGATTTATGTATCTAGACAGACGTGGAGCTACCGGAAGGTTACAAACCTCATATATTTGAGATGTTTTATGGAACTGGTGATCCCAAGGTGTATTTGAGGAATTACTCTAATAAACTTGTAGGAGTGGGCAAGAACGAATAAATCGGCATGAAGTTGTTCATGAAAAGTCTCACCGGGGATGCTTTATCTTGGTACATCAGTCAGAATCCAAAGAAGTGGTCCAACTGGAAAAGTATGGCATTAGATTTCATGGACAGATTCATGTTCAACACAGAAAATACGCCAGACATTTTCTATATCCAGAACCTCAAAAAGAAGCAAATGGAGACCTTTCATGAGTATGCTACACAATGGAGATCATAGGCCGCCAAGGTGAGGCCATCGCTAGAAGAGGAACCAATGAACAAATTCTTTGTTAGAGCTCAAGATCCACAATACAATTAATGATTGATGGTTATAGATAATCATAAGTTCTATGACGTCATCATGTTGGGAGAAAGAATGGAAGGGGCATCAAGAGTGGTATGGTTACTAACTTTGAGGCGCTGCAAGCTACCAATAAAGAGTTACAGTCTGGGGAGAATTTCGAAGAAGAAGGAAGTGGGTGATGTGATGGTAGCCCAAGTCTCCCCTTACTACCATTCATCTCCTCCTGTCCATCAAACTACCCAAAACCCCGACCAAACTTCGACCATAGAACTCCCAGACAATACACCCATCTTGCCGAACTCGTAGCCCAATTATATGAGAGACTGAAGGTCGCTGGTTATGTCACTCCCATTCCTGCAGCTGCTATTGAAAACCCTTCTCAGTAGGTCAACCACAACAAGACTTGTGCCTACCATTCAAGCATGAAGGGACATACCATCGAGGACTACTGCCTGTTGAAAGATAAAATCCAGATGCTAATTGACACCAAGGTTATACAGGCGAAGGAGTCTGCACTGAATGTCCGCAATAACCCTATTCATGATCACATGGGTAAGGGAGTGAATGTAATAGAGAGTGATGAAGAATGGGACCATGGAGGGTCCATCGGGCTTATCCGAGAAGGAGACGCTCCCAAAACATCTCCGGTCACGCTCTCGCCGATTGTGGTGCAGACCAAGGCACCGTTCGAGGTCGAAGTAGCTACGCCATTCACTGTGATGTGACTATGTAGCAGAAGCAAGAAAGGGAAAAGCCAAGATGGAAGACACGGGTACTGCCCAGGAGATGATCCGACCCAGCAAGGTTTACACGTTAGAAAATCTTGGAGGAACAAGTAAAGGAACCGCACCAAAACCACATGTTGTGGAAATAGGTACTGATGATCTTTGGAGGAAGGTACAGGCAAAGGAGTACTCTGTTGTTGATTACCTAAACAAGACTCCCGCCCAAATATCCATCCTGTCATTATTACAAAATTCAGATGCACACAACCATGCCTTGATGAAGGTGTTAAGTGAAGCTTACGTACCTACAAAGCATTACTAGTAGAGAGATAGAAAACATGGTGGGGCAAGTACTGGAGAGTCACAAGATTACTTTCCATGAAGATGAGCTGCCGCCAAAAGGATTGAGTCATAATAAAGTATTGCACATCATTGTGCAATATGAAGATAAGTTCATTGCTAGGGTTTTGATCGATGGGGGTTCAAGTCTGAACATATGCCCGCTAATTACTTTAAAAAGATTGGGTATAGGTCTACATGATATATGGATAAGAAGCATGAATGTGAAAGCGTTTGATGGGTCTCAAAGAGCTACTATCGAAGAGATTAACCTATATCTGAGGATGGGCCCAACCTGGTTCGATGTCGAATTGTAGGTGCTGGATATATCCGCTACCTATAACTTGTTATTGGTACGACCATGTATACATGTTCCTAGGGCAGTTGCTTCTACTCTACACCAGTCTGTGATGTTCCAGTGGACTCATCAGGAGGTGGTTATCCACAAGGATAGAAGTAACCCTATTTACACCAACCAGACTGTACCAGCCATTGAGAATAGAAGGAAATTGGGAGGATATACATTCTATAGCATTGATCGGGTAAATGGATTCGATAAAGGGCGATAGTGGAGCAACAAGGTACTAAGCATGCTGCTATGGTTAGGATACGAACCAAGTAAAGGTCTTGGACCTAAGCTTTAAGGGATCACATAACCGATATGACCACAATATCATAGCATGACCTTTGGACTCGGATATGAATACACCGCACAAGAATATAATGATTGGACACCACCGTGGCGTGACTTCTACTATCCACTAGAACAACCCATACCACTGCTACACCATGTGTTCTGCTAGACTGATATGATTTGGGGATCTGAGGAGGACGAGGTCTTGGCCGGCATGAGGAACATATTTCTGGAAGAGGAAGATATGGACTGCGGTGCAATCTTGGAGGAGGAGGAGGAGGAGGAGGAAGAAGCCCTTACCATTCAGACGGTGAGAGACAAAGTTGTTCTCAGAAACTGGACTGTTGCACCATCTCGGGCTCACTGAGCACCTGGGTAGCCTTGGTAGAACTAGCATGATTTCTTTTAAAATTATTTTCTGGCATTTAAGACATTTTAGTGTTTTGTTTTGAAATAATTACTCGAGACATCGAGTCGTACTTGTTTGACAGTCTTTAAAGTTTTAATTAATGCATCATTGCTTTTTGTTTATTTATGTTATTATCTTTCTACATTCGTTTTAAGCATTATTATTACCAATACTGTTGAACCGACAACTGTGACATGTAACGAGACAACGCAACATAAGGAGAGTGATTCACAAGATTGGGAAAATGATGTAATACCTGAGGAAATTGTCAAAGAAGTAGAAACTTTTGAGAACAAACCAAAGTCTAATCAAGAAGAAACTGAGGCAGTTAACTTGGAGGATTCTGAAACAGTCAAAGAAACTCGCATTAGCATTCATCTATCACCACCAGAGAAGGAAGAGTACATCAGATTCTTAAGTGAATATGAGGATATTTTTGCATGGTCCTATGACGACATGACTGGATTGAGCACATCCATAGTGGCTCACAAGCTACCTACCAACCCTATATGTCTGTCGGTAAAGAAGAAACTCGAAAAATTCAAGCCATATATGAGTTTGAAGATAAAAGAGGAGGTTACAAAGCAAATCAAAGTTAAGGTCCTTCAGGTGGTCGAATACCCAACCTGGCTAGCCAACATTATGCCGGTACCAAAGAAGGATGGGAAAGTCAGGTGTGCATTGACTATCGAGATCTGAACCGAGCGAGTCATAAGGATGATTTCTCGCTACCTAACATACACACACTGATCGATAAATGTGCCAAACATGAACTCCAAACCTTCGTGGATTGCTTTGCAGAATACTACCAGATTTGGATGGATAAAGAGGATGTAGAAAAGATATCCTTCATCACACCATGGGGAACATACTACTACAAGATGATGACTTTTGGTTTGAAGAATGTCGGGGAAACCTACATGAGGTCCATGACTACTCTCTTCCACGATATGATACACAAGGAAATAGATGTGTACGTGGATGGTGTCATCATCAAGTCTAAGAAGAGTTCAGATCACATAGCACACATGCAAAAGTTTTTTGACCGACTATGAAAGTACAATCTGAAGTTAAAACCTGCAAAATGTGCTTTCGGAGTCCCTGTCGGGAAATTGCTAGGTTTTATCGTCAGTCATCACAGCATTGAGCTGGACCTGTCAAATATCAAAGCTATTCGGGACCTGCCAAGAAATTGGAATGTACCATTTGCGCGCTGAAATGGATAGCCCAAAAATTGAGACATTACTTCTGCGCATACACCACATACCTCATATCAAGGATGGATCTGCGAAAATACATCTTTCAGAAGCCTATGCCTACGGGCAAGCTAGAAAAATGGAAAATACTACTGAGTGAGTTCAACATCATCTATGTGATTCAGAAGGCAGTTAAAGGGCAAGCATTGGCCGATCCCCTGGCAGAGAATCCTGTGGATGGAGAATACGAACCATTGAAGACGTATTTTCCCAACGAGGACGTGTTGTTTATATGGGAAGACATTGCCAAAGCATATGATGGCTGAAGGATATTTTTCGACGGAGTCGCAAACTTCAAAGGAGTGGGCATCAGAGTTGTCATGGTATCAGAAACCGGTCAATATTACCTAGTATCCGCCAAGCTTAGATTATTGTGCACCAACAATATGGTAGAATATGAGGCTTGCATCTTGGGACTCACATTGGCCATCGACATACATAATCAAGAATTTCTGGTAATCGGAGATTCAGATTTTCTAATACATCAGGTACTCGGAGAATGAGCCACCAAAAACACTAAGATATTGTCGTACCTACACTATGTACAATACTTGATCAAGAGGTTCACAACGATAGAGTTCAAACATGTTCCTAGAATCTAGAACGAGTTCACAGATGTGTTGGCTACCCTGCCTTCCATGATACAGCATAGACATGAACTATATTAATCTCACCCCAATAGAAATCCGTAAGCGACCAACTCACTGTCCTCATGTTGAAGAAGAGTTCGATGTAAATCTATGGTTTCACGATATCAAGTAATATTTGGAAAAAGTAGAATACCCAAAAATTCTATGCACACTCAGAAGTGCACACTTCGGAGATTGGCCAACCGCTTCTTTCAGAGCGGAGGAATTCTACATAGAAGGACTCCTGCCATGGGTATGTTACGATGTGTAGATGCCAAGGAGGCATCTAGGTTGCTCGAAGAGATACATGCCAAAAACTGTGAACCTCGCATGAATAGGTCAAAGCCGCTTCCTATAAAGTTGTGACTAAGAAGGTTATAGCAGATTTTCTCCAGGATCGTATCATCTGCCGATTCGGAGTACCTGAATCGATCATTACCGATAATGATTTCCATCTCAATAGCAATCTGATGAAAGCCATGTGTGAAACATTCAAAATCATGCACCAGAACTCTATATCATATAGGCCACAAATGAATGGAGCCGTAGAAGCTGCCAATAAGAACATCAAGAAGATATTAAAGGAAATGGTGGACAACTACAAACAGTGACATGAGAAGCTACCATTAGCTCTGCTCGGGTACCGTACCACAGTCAGCACATCAACTGGGGCAACTCCCTATTTACTGGTCTATGGTAGTGAAGTTGTTATATCTGCCAAGGTAGAAATTGCGTCCCTGAGAATCATACATGAAGCCGAGCTCAGCGATGTAGAATGGGTATGAAGCCGGTACAAGAAATTGGCTCTCAATGACGGTAAAAGGATGAACGTGGTATGTCATGGTCAACTCTACCAGAATAGAATGGCAATGTCTTTCAACAAGAAGGTTAGACTGAGGCAATTCATACCAGGGCAATTAGTGTTGAAACGGATCTTTCCACATCAGGACGAAGCAAAAGAAAAATTCTCACCTAACTGGCAAAGTCCTTACATGGTGTACCGAGTACTGATGGAAGCATCACTCATACTTGCAGAGATGGACGAGGAGATATGGCCAAAACCTATCAATTCGGACACTGTCAAGGGATATTACGTTTGAGATTGTATTTGCACTTTCTTTTTATGGAACATGAACTATGCTTGACCTTTTTTTGTTTTTTTATTCCCTCCCTCCAACAGCTCCACACCTTGTTCTTGGGGTGACTCGAACTCACAACCTATTGGTTGGAAGTGGAGGGTGATCACTACTAGAGCAACCCACTCTTGTCGAACTATGCTTGACCTGATTCCTATTTAAGAGGAGATACGTAGGAAGCCCTGTGGGTTCAATCAAACCATAATAAAATCTTCATTCCCCACTTCGATCGGAAACCGGGGGAAGATTTCTGGTTTTTGTCAATCTCATTACATCAAGAATCTCCAAAAGAGTATCTCCAAAAGCATACATTGTAGGGTAGAATTTTGAGGGGGTCCTAAAATTTCCGAGTTAAGAAGGTCGATGTCTCAACGCATGTCACCACCTATGATTCGAATTATTTACCTTTATGCATTGTCTTTTAAAACACTTGCATTATTTATAAATTATTTACCGGGAATGCATATTTTCAAAACTTCATTTCACTAATAGCCAGATGTTACCCAGGGTGACTCAAACAAGGCGTCAAGACAGGAGCAGAGGCGAAATGAGAAATCGAGAGCACAAACTGACCTTCCCCCCAAAAATCACAATTTTCCTTTAGACACGGGCATAACGGACATAACATTGATGAGTACGACAACAAATATACACAACAAGACCACTATCTTCACACTGACAGAAGTCGCCAAGCCCAAATGCGCCGAGCTAAGAATCATTTTTCTTCCTCACATTTGATCGTTGCCTTTCTCTATATAGAGCTAAGCACTACCCTCATTATATTGCATGAGGCTAAGCACTGCCTTTATTATTGCATAAGGCTAATGTCACTCCCCAACCTTGAGGAGCGTGACCGGCGCTCAACTCAATTAACCCAATCGAGCCAACCTACGTTACATCAACCTCTCATCATTACTCATGCATGATTTACCATAACATAATTAGATCTTGACTTTTAAATTAAATACATTTAGCTCTATGGCCTAAATTTATTCTCATGATGGATACATAGCTTTATAAATAATTGTAAATATTATGAAAATAAATACATGACAAAACTCAAAACTTAAGTACATGACCCATAGTGCGCATGGAGCCTCTATGACAATAGATACCTAAGTACATAAAATGAACTAGACTCAAATACCCACTAGAACTGTAGCAGGCTCACCATAAGCTGAGTAGGGTGGAAGATCCATATCAAAGTGTAAGGACCTGTAAAAACAAATTTAAACCAAAAACTCTGGGTTTCGTGGTGCCAAGAAAGATTCCTGCGTTATCATAGTAGAAATTCTTCGCGACGAGCTTGCTCACCGCGGTTAGGACTTTTTGGATTGCAAAGTACCCCACGGACTTAGAGGAAAATGTTTTGCAGAGGGACGCATTTCGCAGCCCATTATGCGGCCGCATAATCACTCTGCGGACCGCATAATGGCCGCAGAGTGAAGCAGTACGTTGGCCAATTTGAAGTTAGCTTTGCGGTCAATTATGCGACCGCATAACCACTATGCGGACCGCATATCGATCGCATAATCCCTCTTGAGTTTTTGCGGAGGGAGTTCTGCGGTGCATTATGCGACCACAGAACGAGTATGCGGACCGCATACTGGTCGCATACCTGGGCCGTAAGTTCAGGCCACTGAGGGCCATTTCTGCAGTCACTTTGCGAACCGCATAGCTATTATGCGGTCGCATATGCGACTGCAGACCTGTTGCACCTATTTTTTTAATTTAAAACCCGACCCCCATTCCGTTAAAACACCACCTTTAGTCTATTTGGAGCTCATTTTTTGATACGATAGAGTGAGAGAGGTAGCCTTAGAGTGAGAAAGTAATCCTCATCAATTATTCTTCAATTCTTGCTTGAAACTTTGAATATTATCAAGGAAATCAATCTAGGTCTCCATCCTAGAGGTAAGAATCTATACCCTAGCCCTAAATTTTTGAAACTTATACTGAAAATGAGTAATTAATAAGATGGTTCATGGGTATGAGGGTTGTTTATCTTGTATGCATGTGTGGTAAAAGAGTGTGGAAAAGTGAACTAGAATCATGAATGTTTTCCTAATTTTGGGTTCAATTTGTATATTGCTAAAATATATTGAGGTTGCTAAGGGTTCCGGATAATTGTAGAATCTAAAGAAGCGCAATTGAGGTATGCATGGCTAACTC
Organism: Nicotiana otophora; assembly: GCA_000715115.1. NCBI lineage: Eukaryota > Viridiplantae > Streptophyta > Magnoliopsida > Solanales > Solanaceae > Nicotiana > Nicotiana otophora. The sequence continues at coordinate 40,473 of AWOL01S0013487.1, read as the reverse complement.
TTCTCTTCCTAGAATCGAACTCCTGGTGTCCGAATATTTGGTCTAAGTTCCGACTTGATCATACTAGAATTGTTTGCCTTAGTGTGTTGGGGTTGGAAGATTCATGTTCCCTAATTGTTTAGATATTTACANTCATGCTATTTGAGAACGTGACTATGATTTTCCAAGCTCCTTCCCTTATGTGTGAAATGCCTTATGTGATGGTACTTATCGACATGAATGATGATGTTACTTGAACGAATAAAAAGGGAAAGACTTGAATTGTAAAATGTGCCAAAGTGCCAAGAACTATTTAATAAATGAGGTTGTTTTTATCATGTAATGAAAGATGGGAAAGAGATGTGAATTGAGTGAATAATTGAAAGAGGTTATGTCTCAAGTGAGATGGCTTAGCCGATCGGGCCGAGATCGGACGCCATGCCGTACACATGGTGGCGTTTGTGTTGGAATTATTGATTTACATTGTGGATATGGATATGTCTCACTTGATATGGCTTAGCCGGTCGGGCTTAGACCGGACTCCTTGTAAAAACACGGTGGCATTGTGAGTTGTGGCTTTGGCACTAAAGATTATTAACCTAAAAAGATGGAAAGATTGAATTGGAAACTATGTGATCCTTACTTGTTGTTTCCTTGTATTTATGTGAAGTACTTATTGATTATTATGATTGTCGTCCCTTTGTTTCACTGTTCATTCTACTAAGATTGCTGTTTGCCTTACATACTAGTATNGAAGTACTTATTGATTATTATGACTGCCTTCTCTTTGTTTCACTGTTCATTCTACTAAGATTAGTGTTTGCCTTACATACTAGTACTATTCGATAGTACTAACGTCCCTTTTGCCGGGGGCGCTACATCTTTGAATGGATGTAGGTGGTTCCATCGCAGATAGCGCTGATCGCAGATAATGGTGCTCTCCCTCACACTCATCACAGCAGTCTTGGTGAGCCCCATTTCTTCCTGGGGTCATGTAGTCCTTTTTTTGTATAAGTTTTCATATTTTGAAGTATAGCCGGGGCCTTGTTGTCGGCACTGCCATGTTGCTCTTTTGTACCCTTAGAGGCTCCATAGACGTTTATGTAGGTTATGTATGTATGTATGTTGGGTTGGTCGTTGGACCTAGTTGTATTTTGGAAACTTAACTATGGCATAATATATATAATGAAAAATGAACTAGCAATGTTTTTATATTTATATAACTGATCTCTCCCCTGTTTTACAAATAGTGACGCATTACCTTTTTGGATCATGAATGAGTCAGGTAGGAAAGGTTTACTAGGCTTGCATGAACGGGTTCACTCGGTTGAACGTCAGGTGCGCTCCCCGAGGTTGGGGCATGACAAACTTGGTATCAGAGCCTAAGGTTTTAAAGTGTCCTAGGATGACTCGGAGCCATGTCTAGTAGAGCCCTTCTTATCGGTGTGTTGTCGACCACATCTATAATTAGGGGGCTACTTGGACATTTATGAATGATACCCTTCATTGTTGTTCTATATCGTGCGATAGAGCGGAATGTGAGGTTGTTTTCCCCTAACTCGTGCATTGTTCTAACTTTTAGTAAATGGCACCTAAGAAGAGAGCGAGAATTGGCCAAGAAGCCAATACCACCCCAGGAGTGGTTGTTGATTCCTTACTTGATAATGCGAGTGAGGATAATCCCCCTACTATCACACTGCCTGATTCGTCTACTCCAGAACAGACTACCCCAGTTCCTACACCCGCGGAGGGTGCCACAATCCCTCCCGTCGATATACCTGTTCCACCTCCAGCCCCAGCTCCCGGTTCCGGTATTTCTGATGGAGATCTTAGAGGAGCTATTCAGATGCTGACTCAGTTAGTAGCTTCCCAGGATCAGAGGTCAAATGTTGCACCCACCTCATTTAGCTTGCAAGGAGATTCTTCTGGTTCCAGGGTAAACAAGTTCCTTCAGTTAGACCCTCCAGTGTTCACAGGTACTGATCCCAGGGCAGACCCTTAGGATTTCATTGATGAGATGCATAAGACTCTCCGAGTTATGCGTGCTACGGAGACAGAAGGAGTAGAGTTGGCCTCCCATCGTCTGAAAGGGGTGGCATATTTTTGGTTTGAGATATGGGAGGATTCCCGGGAGGAGAGGAGCCCTCCGTCGGGATGGAGTGAGTTTACGGATGCCATAGACCATTTCTTGCCTGTCGAGACTAAGGCAGCCAGTGCTATAGAGTTTGAGACCCTTAAACAGGGTAGTAAGAGTGTGTGGGAATATCACATGGAGTTCGTGCGCCTGTCAAAGTATGATGCTCAAATGATGCCAACTATGGAGAATAGGGTGCGTCGATTTGTGCAGGGCCTTAGCCCTTTGGTGTTTAATGAGGCTGCCACAGCTGCTCTAAATTCCGACATGAACTATGGGAAGATGGTGGAATTTGCCCAAGCTACGGAGGCTCGAAAGTAAAAGTTCAGGATGGAATGGAAAAGTAGTAGTAGGGCCCGATCAGCAGGCAACCTAGGGGATTCATTCGGAGGTGGGAGATCAGCTTTTTGGGGAGGATCATCATGGCCATCTCAATCTTATGCTCAGTCTTCAGCTAGTGCCCTTCCATCAGGACACGGTCAGCAGCAGAGGACTCGCTTTAGGCCCGGTCAGGGCAGTAGGGGGTCCCACCATCAAGGCCGATCAGGAGGGAGATTCCAGCAGCAGCAGAGGGTTCCATTCCCTAAGTGTGGTAGGATACATTTGGGAGTCTGCTATCTAGACATGCCAGTATGTTATGGATGCGGAATGAGTGGCCATATTCAGAGGGAGTATCGTGCATCCCGTCAGGTTGCAGGCAGGGGCATAGCTCAGTCATCCATTCCTACAACTACTACATCTTCAACACCCCCTTCAGCTCGAGGTTTTCCAGCACCTACAGGGCGTGCTGCAGCTAGGGGTGGTGCACAGAGTTCAGGAAGACCCAACCGATTCTATGCTATGAGTGGTCGACAGAGTATGGAGGCTTCCCCAGATGTCGTCACAGGTGTATTGACTGTTTAATCTCATGATGAGTATGCCCTTATTGATCCCGGATCTTCTTTGTCCTATGTTACTCCTTATGTTGCTACGAGCTTTGGGATAGAACTGGAATAGCTTCATGAGCCGTTCTCCGTATCTACTCTGGTTGGCGAGTCTATTATGGCCGCACGGGTTATAGGGATTTTTTTTTCACGGTGCGTGGTCAAGATACCATGGCCAATCTTATTGAACTAGGGATGATTGATTTTGACGTAATAATGGGAATGGATTGGCTTTATTCATGTTTTGCCAAACTCGATTGCCGAGCCAGAATCATGAGGCTTGAATTTCCTAACGAGCTAGCTGTTGAGTGGGAGGGGAATAATGTTATGCCAAAAGGTAGGTTTATTTCTCACCTTAAGGAAATGAAGATGATCAGGAAGGGGTGTATTTATCATTTGGTTCGAGTTATGGACACCACTGCTGAGATGCCTACCCTTGAATCTGTACCAATTGTGAATGAATTCCCCGATGTATTTTCGGATGAGCTCCCTAGAATTCCTCCAGACAGGGAGATTGATTTTGGGATTGATGTGATGCCGGGCATGCAGCCTATATCCATTCCACCTTATAGAATGCCGCCGGCAGAATTAAAAGAGCTAAAGGAACAACTAAGGGATTTGCTAGAGAAAGGTTTCATCTGACCGAGTGTGTCACCTTGGGTCGCACCGGTTCTCTTTGTCAGAAATAAAGATGGATCGCTACAGATGTGTATTGATTACCGGTAACTCAACAAAATCACAATCAATAACAAATACCCATTGCCTAGAATAGATGATTTGTTTGATCAATTACAAGGTGCTAAGTTCTTCTCAGAAATTGATTTGCGGTCTAGGTACCATCAATTGAAGGTAAGGGAGCTGGATATTCCGAAAGTAGCTTTTAGAACCCGGTATGGGAACTTTGAATTTTTGGTAATGTCTTTCGGGCTAACAAATGCGCGGCAGCTTTCATGGATCTTATGAATCTTGTCTTCAAGCCGTTCCTCGACTCCTTTGTGATAGTATTCATTGATGACATCCTTGTGTATTCATGAAGTTGAGAGGATCATGCCGACCACCTCAGGGCAGTTCTGCAAACTCTTTATCAACACCAATTTTATGCAAAGTTCTCAAAATATGAATTTTGGCTTGAATCTGTTACATTCCTGGGTCATGTCATCTCCGGAGAAGGAATTAAGGTTGATCCTCAAAAGATTGCAGCGGTGAAGGATTGGCCTAGACCTACTACTCCAACAGAGATTTGCAGTTTCTTGGGTTTGGCCGGGTATTATAGGAGGTTCAGGGAGGGGTTCTCCACTCTTGCCTCTCCATTGACTAAATTGACGCAGAAGGCGGTTAAGTTCCAGTGGTCCGATGCTTGTGAAAGGAGCTTCCGGGAATTGAAATCAAGATTGACTTCGGCGCCGGTATTGACCCTTCCAGAGGGTACTGAGGGGTTTGCGGTGTATTGCGATGCTTCAAGGATCGGTCTTAGATGTGTATTAATTCAACATGGTAAGGTTATAGCATATGCTTCAAGGCAACTTAAGAATCATGAAAAAAACTATCCAACTCATGACTTAGAGCTTGCGGCGGTGGTTTTTGCATTAAAACTTTGGTGTCATTATTTGTATGGAGTCCATGTAGATGTATTCACGGACCACAAGAGTCTTCAGTACATTTTTAAGCAAAAGGAATTGAACTTAAAGCAGAGAAGGTGGCTTGAATTGCTGAAAGATTATGACATCGATATTTTGTATTATCCGGGGAAAGGTAATATGGTGGCGGATGCTCTTAGTCGGAAGTCTATGGGTAGTTTGGCTCACTTAGAGGCATGTCAAAGGCCCTTGGCCCGGGAGGTTCACCAGTTAGCCAGTTGGGAGTTCATCTTGCAGACTCTAATGAAGAGGGAGTGAGTGTGCGGAATAGGATGGAATCATCGCTTATAACGAGGTCAAGGAGAAGCAATACAATGATCCAGTGTTGGTGCAACTGAAGGAGGGGATTCATAAACACAAGACTACGGCCTTTTCTCTTGGCGCGGATAACGGTACATTACGGTACCAAAGGCGGTTATGTGTTCCAAACAAAGATGGTCTTCGGGAAAGAATCATGGCAGAAGCTCATACTTCTAGATATTTTGTGTACCCAGGTTCTATGAATCTGTATCATGACCTCAAGGAATTTTATTAGTGGAATGACATGAAGAAGGGTGTGGCGGACTTTGTGGCAAAATGTTCAAACTGTCAACAGGTAAAGGCCGAGCATCAAATGCCCGGTGGGTTAGCACAGAGTATAGAAATTCCAATGTAGAAATGGGAAATAATCAATATGGATTTTGTGGTAGGGTTACCACGCACTCCGCGTAACTTTGACTCAATTTGGGTGATCATGGATCGACTCACGAAATTAGCACACTTCTTGCTAGTTAAATCCACTGACACTACAAAACAATATGCTTAATTGTATATCAAGGAAATAGTCAGGCATCACGGCACACTAGTTTCCATCATTTCCGATCGAGGGGCCCAGTTCACAGCTAATTTCTGGAAGAAATTTCAGAAAGGTTTGGGTACGCAGGTGAATCTTAGCACGGCCTTCCATCCACAAACTGATGGGCTAGCAGAGCGTACTATTCAGATGCTTGAGGACATGTTGCGTACGTGTGTGCTTGACTTCAAGGGTAGCTGGAATGATCATTTGCCGCTCATAAAATTTTCTTATAACAATAGCTTCCATGCTAGCATTCAGATGGCGTCGTTTGAGGCCTTATATGGTAGAAGATGTAGATCGTCGGTTGGGTGGTTCGAGATTGGAGAAGCTGAACTAATAGGACCAGACCTTGTGCATCAGGCTATGGAAAAGGTTAAGATCATAAAAGAGCGGTTGAAAACTGCTCAGAGTCGTCAAAAATCCTATTCGGATGTTCGTCACAGAGACTTAAAGTTCAAGGAATATGATTGGGTGTTCTTGAAGGTATCTCCCATGAAGGGAATCATGCTGTTTAGAAAGAAAGGGAAATTAAGTCCGAGGTATTTCGGGCTATATAGAATCACTCAAAGGATAGGTCAGGTGGCGTACAAGCTTGATCTACCACTTGAGATGTCATTAGTGCGCCCGGTATTCCATGTGTCCATGTTGAAGAAGGTAGTTGGAGATTTGTCCACTATCGTGCCGGTTGAGACCATCGAGGTTAGTGAAGAATTGTCGTATGAGGAGATTTCGGTTGCTATTCTTGATAGACAGGTCCGAAAGTTGAGAAACAAATAAATTGCATCCGTAAAGGTATTATGGAGAAACCAGCAAGTCAAAGAAGCTACTTGGGAAGCCGAGAATGAAATGAAAAAGAAGTACCCTCATTTGTTTGAATAGCCATGTAATAGCTGTATAAAGTTGTCCCCCCTAAATTTTGTATCACTTGGCCGGCTAATATAAAAACAATCCTTTCTAATTATATGCCCCCTAAGAGGCTTCCGTTGGTGTTATTTTGCATTATGTCGTGTCAATTAATCCTATATATATGTTGCTAAGGTGTGTTTTGGGCACTCTCTGACAGGTGGATAGGCCTAAATACAAAGGAAACTCTGGCGAACTTTTCAGAAAGTTAGGAAGTTAGGCAAATTTGGAGCTGATGTTACATGGTGCAACTGAAACTGTGTTAAGCAAACCTTGATCCTCATTCGAGGACGAATGATCTTAAGTGGGGGAGGATGTAAGGACCCATAAAAAAAAATTTAAACCAAAAACTCGGGGTTTCGTGGTGCCAAGATAGATTCCTGCGTTATCATAGTAGAAATTCAAGCTCGCCACGATTCGGACTTTTTGGATTAAATAGTACCCCACGAACTTAGAGGAAATTGTTTCGTAGAGGGACACGTTTCTGCAGTCCATTATGCGGCCGCATAATCACTCTGCGGACCGCAAAATGGCCGCAGAGTGAAGCAGTACGTTGGCCAATTTGAGGTCAGCTTTGCGATCGATTATGCGACCGCATAACTACTATGCGGACCACATATCGATCGCATAATCCCTCTTGAGTTTTTGCGGAGGGAGTTCTGTGGTGCATTATGTGACTGCAGAACGAGTATGCGGACCGCATACTGGTCACATACCTGGGTCGTAAGTTCAGGCCCCGGAGGGCCATTTCTGCGGTCACTTTGCGGACCGCATAACCATTATGCGGTCGCATATGCGACCGCAGACCTGTGTCGGGGCACCCATTTTCTTAATTTAAAACCCGACCCCTATTCCGTTAAAACACCCTTTTAGTCTATTTTGAGCTCATTTTTTGATACTATAGAGTGAGAGAGGGAGCCTTAGAGTGAGAAAGTAATCCTCATCAATTATTCTTCAATTCTTGCTTGAAACTTTGAAGATTATCAAGAAAAGCAATCTAGGCCTCCATCCTAGAGGTAAGAATCTATACCCTAGCCCTAAATTTTTGAATCTTATACTGAAAATGAGTAATTAATAAGATGTTTCATGGGTATGAGGGTTGTTTATCTTGCATGCATGTGTGGTAAAAGAGTGTGGAAAAGTGAACTAGAACCATGAACGTTTTCCTAATTTTGGGTTCAATTTGTATATTGCTAAAATAGATTGAGGTTGCTAAGGGTTCCGGATAATTGTAGAATCTAAAGAAGCGCAATTGAGGTATGTATGGCTAACTCTTTTCTTCCTAGAATTGAACTCCTGGTGTTCGAATATTTGGTGTAAGTTCCGACTTGATCATATTAGAATTGTTTGCCTTAGTGTATTGGGGTTGGAAGATTCATGTTCCCTAATTATTTAGATGTTTACCATGTCATCGTGCTATTTGAGAATGTAACTATGATTTTCCAAGATCCTTCCCTTATGTGTGAAATGCCTTATGTGATGGTACTTATCGACATGAATGATGATGTTACTTGAACAAATAAAAAGGGAAAGACTTGAATTGTAAAATGTGCCAAAGTGCCAAGAACAATTTAATAAATGAGGTTGTTTGTGCCATGTAATGAAAGATGGGAAAGAGATGTGAATTGAGTGAATAATTGAAAGAGGTTATGTCTCAAGTGAGATGGCTTAGCCGATCGGGCCGAGATCGGACGCCATGCCGTACACATGGTGGCATTTGTGTTGGAATTATTAATTTACATTGTGGATATGGATATGTCTCACTTGATATGGCTTAGCCGGTCGGGCTGAGACCGGACTCCGTGTAAAAACACGGTGGCATTGTGAGTTGTGGCTTTGGCACTAAAGATTATTAACCTAAAAAGATGGAAAGATTGAATTGGAAACTATGTGATCCTTACTTGGTGTTTCCTTGTATTTATGTGAAGTACTTATTGATTATTATGATTGTCGTCCCTTTGTTTCACTTTTCATTCTACTAAGATTGGTGTTTGCCTTACATACTAGTACTATTCGATAGTACTAACGTTCCTTTTGCCGGGGGCGCTACATCTTTGAATGGATGTAGGTGGTTCCAACGCAGATAGCGCTGATCGCAGATAATGGTGCTCTCCCTCACACTCATCACAGCAGTCTTGGTGAGCCCCATTTCTTCCTGGGGTCATGTAGTCCTTCTTTTGTATAAGTTTTCATATTTTGAATTATAGCCGGGGCCTTGTTGCCGGCACTGTCATGTTGCTCTTTTGTATCCTTAGAGTCTCCGTAGACGTTTATATGGGTCATGTATGTATTTTGTGGTGGTCGTTGGACCGAGTTGTATTTTGGAAACTTAACTATGGCATAATATATATAATGAAAAATGAACTAGCAACGTTTTTATATTTATATAACTGATCTCTCCCCTGTTTTACAAATGGTGACGCATTCCCTTTTTAGATCATGAATGAGTCAGGTAGGAAAGATTTACTAGGCTTGCTCGACCGAGTTCACTCGGTTGAGCGTCGGTCGTGCTCCCCTAGGTTTGGGTGAGACACAAAGATCCGCATTATCTAGTAGAAGTAAACCTTCACCCATTAAAAGATGCAGCACCCCCGAACAAATGGACGTGAGTGCACGTGGAATAGTACTCGTATGTAAGGCAGACAGAATAACATATGAAAATACGGTTACTCAATAAGAGGCATATGAAGTACATCAATAAACTATTAAACAAACCACAGAATCACATATCAAGTCTTGTAAATGTAACATGTACAAACAAGGGAATCAAAAGTGGCACCTATTGTTCGTGTTGGCTATATGTCTCACCAGACCATCCATAGCCCTCTCTTACTAAGCACCTATGTGTTTCATAGACCGTCCACAAGATCTATCCATACTATGCACCTATGCATTTCAAGACCGTCCATAGGGTTTACATAAACAATATACCTATGCTTATCATAGACCGTCCATAGTCTTCACCTATACTATACATATATGCGTTTCATAGTTCATCCATAGGGTTCACCTATACTATACACATATGTGTTTCATAGACCGTCCATAGGGTTCATCTAAACTATACACCTATGCGTTTCATAGACCGTCCATAAGGTCATCTATACTATACACCTATGCATTTCATAGACCATCCATAGGGTTCATAACACATTATCATCCATAATACATTATATAAGCTCAAAATGACATGATTAACATTACATTTAAGGTCGTAAGTTCCCAGATCATTGGAATACTTCATGTTTATGCCAATCATGGAGAAACACAACTTATTACATTAACACACATATGGTGAATCAATAAGTGGATTTCAACAGCGCATGGACCCAATTTCTTTTCTTAAGGTTCATCCTCATTTAGCATAGGACATCCCTCTTTCATCTTGTTATGTACTCTTTTATCATCTTAAGGTCATTATCTAAGTTCATGATTCTTGGGGACTTAACATCAAAGTCATTTGAATTTATTGTTTTAGAAGCATACATACTATGATTGAAACCATTGGAACATACAATGACTCATAATCCTCATTTTGGCAGGCGGTCATGTTTCATGTTCATACTATCACTTCCTTTTACTTGCCATTGGTGACCATAGAACATTAAGAACAGTTAGGACATTTAGGAACACCATAGCTTCTATCCATGAGAACGTAAGAGCTTATAACACATTGGAAACATTTACGAGAAAACTATACCCATTTCATTTGAAACATAAATTGGAATCATAGACATTCGTTAAATCAACCTCATTTGAAGTATCTCTGTAGGAGTGAATAGGGATAGAAATTGAAACAAGACTTGAGCATATCGGCATATGATAAATCATGTGTTCAAGACAATCTAACATGATAAGAATTGGTACTTCGAGCAACCGTACTTGGAGTTCACAGTGAGATCATAGAATCCGCTTCTACGAATGGAGTTTAGCCAACATACCTTACTTGAGCTTTCCTTAGATTGCTACAACGTCCCACACTCCTAGCAACCTCAATCTATAGAAACATAACTAAATATAACCATAGTTAGGAAGGTGTTCTTAGATTTAGCCCATTCTAACATTTTATCAATCACCTAATATGCGAAATCGATTACAAGGTTCCATAATAGAAATTCCTCTACTCTCACCATGAACTTTCAAGCCGCCAATCAATATACAATATCCCTACAACACCCATCAACCATCATTAGTCACATGCATGCCCAACCATTTGCTTCAAACCCACCAAAATCACATTTCCTAGTCTTCACATACTCCCAAATTCGAGATTGAGGGCTTATGGCTTCCGGTCACCACCCCACAATCCCCACCATGATAACATACTACTTAAACCCATTATTAAACATTGTATTAAATCTAGGGATGAAGTCGTAACTTGTAAGTAGAAGGTCTTGTGAGTTCCGCTCTTGAATTTCTAGGGTTTGAGCAAGAATTGGAGAGTATAATTTGATAGAGCTTCTCCCCCTCTCTCTAAATTGATACCCTCACTCTAAAACTTCAAGTTATATATTATAAAATGACCCCCTAATTCCTTATATTAAAATAGGGTTGGATAAGAAAATTTTCAAAAATAACCCCTCGAAGTTAATTATATGGTGCAATTCTGTGGTAGCAGAACAGATATGTGGCCAGCATAATGGCCATAAAATGGTATGTAAATTTTGTGATGCAATTTTGCGGTAGCAGAACAGTTATGCGGCCAACAGAATTGCCACAAAATGGTTTTCAAATTCATATTTTAGGTCTGGTCAATTCCGCGATACAATTTCATGGTAACAGAATGGTTATGCGGCCAGCAGAATGGCCACAAAATGGTTTTCAAATTTGAGTTCCTTCCGATTCATTCTGTGGTGATTCCGTGGTCAGAGAAATAGATCCGCTATAGCATAATGGACCACAGAATTGTCGTTTTCAGCAAATGCTTCTACCGACTCCACGATACATTGCACAATCCAAAAATTCGTGTTGTGGCACATTAGCTTACCTTGGCACCATAAAAACTTAAATTCTTGGTGAATTTTTATGGGGCCTTACATCCTCCCCTACATAGGATTATCAGTCCTCGAATGAGGAGTAGAGTTCGCCTAAAACACCCAACATAACTCATCTCTTCTTTCACACATCGCAAACCCCAAATTCCGGCTAACTCCCAAAATTTTCAGAAATTTCGACAGAGTTTCCCCTCTAATTGGGCCTATTCACCTGTCAAAGAATCCCAGAAATCAATCCTAACAGGATATAGATAACACAAAATTGCACCATAGACATGAAAACAACACCAACCATGACATTGTAGGCATTATATTTCCAAAAATGGTCTATTTGCATAAACTGTACAAGTTTGAACATAACTCATAGAAAGTAAACTCCTAACATTCTTTTAAAACACAACAATTCTGTGATGATCTTGACTTTCTCCATAGTTTAGTGAATGACTTCTGGCCCCTATCAACTCTGCTGTACTAACTTTGTACCATCCCACGAGGGATTTACATCTCCTTTCATACAAGGCACCACATAGTGTGACAATAACCCAATACATGGTAACCACGGTCTTCATTGTCCCTATACTTCTAAAACACATTTCTATAGCCACTCCTTGACCCAGTCACGATTCGACATACTACAGTACATCATTAGGGGCACCATGCAACTTCCCTTGTTCTTCCTAAACTCTACTTTGAAGAAACAATACAAAACATGATCATCAAATTCCTAGCATCACCCTTCAGCCTCATGTAACATTCGCGAAACATCCTAATCACATTTATCCACATTTGGATATTGAAAATGATATTTTGAACTTAACTAAAAGCAACTTGAGCTCCCTTACATGTGAAAGCTTATGTACATATGCCTATAGAGTAACTAAGGTCATACACTTTCACCCCCACCATTTTCTTATATGTATAACCCCTTAAACATCCTTCCTAATTACTTAAATTTCTTTATAACCTTGGGTTAACACCTGTGACTTCCCCCTCCCAATTCCTATTGTCATCTCACCTCGTCATTTCTATATGAATTAAACTTACCGTGGTTAGAGGTCCAAACATGTAAAGAAGTATCACCCCATGGTCAAACATACAGGGCATGGAACTCTATGGTCATACTCATTCAAACACACCATGGAACAAGGTGGAAGGGGTTGAGGGACTTACCATTGTTGAACAAGGATTTTATGGCGCAATGAACTCATCATTCTTTCATTCATAACTATTCTTATCCCGAGAGAGAGACACGTGGCACCGCCATTACCCTCTAGGTCATACTCTTCACACATCATGGGCCTAAGCTACTCATTTGTCTTTCCAAATCATAGGTACACAAGCATGGTTCTCATACCCCGCCCATATGCACTAGTCGACCCTACATCTGTTGGACATACCCATATCTCCTTGGAGGTGGTTACCCTCTTAAACATGTTCTCCTATATATCGTGATTTCAATACCATGGACATACCTATTATACCCATATGATTCATTTCATTTTGCATTCAACCGCTCCTTTGGTGAGCTACTTGGTCATGACCCATCAAAGCAAAACCTCGATTGACCCCTACTATATTCTAAGGATCGTCTTCCTTGGTATATATTCCTTGGACCAAAAATATGTAGTCAATATCATGCTCAACACATTTCTACTTATTCTTTTACCTTTACACATGAGAAATTTGTGTAACTTCATTAACATGTACCACACTAGTCGTTGGGTGCTTATCCTATCTCAGCTAATCCTCCTTAAAGCATGGGGCACAACTTTCGCACTTGGCTCTTAAATTCTCTATCCTAGGGTGGTCTTTAAAATATTTACCATTCTAGAATTCTAGAATCAATCTTTATGGGGCCTCATACATAACTTATTCATGTTCCATCCCTCACTCCATATTTGAAATCCATGCGTGAATCTCTATAAAATCCCAATCATTTATGAAAATTGAGCTTTCTTGTTACATCCATATATAATCCTTAATAACCCATTCAGGAAGTCTCAAATTCTCGAGGCCAACTCTATGGCCTTGCTTACCTTGGTCGTATCCTTGACTTTTCCTTCTTCCATTACGAGGACAATTAGGCACCACACATATGCCTGCTATGTGCGTCATTCATTTAATCCTTGGGCCTTTCTCTTTTGGTAGCATGACGTGCAAATATTTGTTAATATTGACAAAGGAACTCCTAGACTAACTTGGAACCTTAACGCACAATCTAGAGTAGAAGAAGAGAAACATTTCCTAAATATCGTTGTAGCCTCCCTATTATAAGTGTGGCCGTCAACACACCGATAAGAGGGACTCTACTAACACAGCTCCATGACACCTTAGGACTCTTAAACATTGTGATGTGATACCAACCTTGTCACGCCCCAACCTTGAGGAGCATGACTGGCGCTCAACTGAACTAACCTAGTCGAGCCAACATATGTTACATCAATCTTTCATCATTACCCATGCATGATTTATCATAATATAATTAGATCTTGACTTTTAAATTAAATACATTAGGCTCTATGGCCTAAAATTCTTCTCATGATGGATACATAGCTTTATAAATAATTGTAAATATTGTGAAAATAAATATATGACAAAACTCAAAACTTAAGTACATGACTCACAGTGTACATGGAGTTTCTATGATAATAGATACCTAAGTACATAAAACAAACTAGACTCAAATACCCACTAGAATTGTAGCAGGCTCACCATAAGCTGAGTAGTGAGGAAGATCCCTATCAAAGATCCGCATCATCCAATAGAAGTATACCTGCACCTAGTAAAAGATGCAACACAAAGGGACGTGAGTACATATGGAACAGTACTCTTATGTAAGGCGGACAGAACAATATATGAAAATACGGTAACTCAATAAGAGGAAAATGAAGTACATTAACAAAATACGAAATGACCCATAGAATCACATGTCAAGTCTTATTATACTTACATCATTCTGAACTTCTTTTGGAATCAAGTGAGCCATTTGAACTATATGTGGGATACAAAATATGATGTAAATATAACATGTACAAACAAGGGCAATAAAAGTGGCACCTATTGTTCGTGCTAGTTATGCGTCTAATCAGACCATCCATAGCCCTCTCTTACTATACACCTATGCATTTCATAGATCGTCCATAGGGTTCACCTATACTATACACATATGTGTTTCATATACCGTCCATAGGGTTTACCTATACTATACACATATGTGTTTCATAGACCATCCATAAGGTTCACCTACACTATACACCTCTGCATTTCATAGACAGTCCATAGGGTTCACCTATACTATACACCTATGTGTTTCATAGACCATCCACAAGGTTCACTTATACTATACACCTATGTATTTCATAGACCGTCTATAGGGTTCACCTATACTATACACTTATGCATTTCATAGACCGTCCATAGGATTCATCTATACTATACACCTATGTGTTTCATAGATCGTCCATAGGGTTCACCTATACTATACACCTATGCGTTTCAAAGACCGTCCATAGGGTTCACCTATACTATACACCTATGCGTTTCATAGATGGGTTCACCTATACTATACACATATGTGTTTCATAGACTGTCCATAGGGTTCATCTAAACTATACACCTATGCGTTTCATAGACCGTCCATAGGGTCATCTATACTATACACCTATGCATTTCATAGACCATCCATAGGGTTCATAACACATTATCATCCACAATACATTATATAAGCTCAAAATGACATGATTAATATTACATTTAAGGTCGTAAGTTCCCAGATCATTGGAATACTTCATGTTTATGCCCATCATGGAGAAACACAACTTATTACATTAACACACATATGGTGAATTAATAAGTGGATTTCAACAGCGTATGGACCCAATTTCTTTTCTTAAGGTTCATCCTCATTTAGCATAGGACATCCCTCTTTCATCTTGTTATGTACTCTTTTATCATCTTAAGGTCATTATCTAAGTTCATGATTCTTGGGGACTTAACATCAAAGTCGTTTGCATTTATTGTTTTAGAAGCATACATACTATGATTGAAACTATTGGAACATACAATGACTCATAATCCTCATTTTGGCAGGCGGTCATGTTTCATGTTCATACTATCACTTCCTTTTACTTGTACATTAAGGACAGTTAGGACATTTAGGAACACCATATCTTCTATCCATGAGAACGTAAGAGCTTATAACACATTGGAAACATTTACGAGAAAACTATACCCATTTCATTTGAAACATAAATTGGAATCATAGACACTTGTTAAATCAACCTCATTTGAAGTATCTCTGTAGGAGTGAATAGGGATAGAAATTGAAACAAGACTTGATCATATTGGCATATGATAAATCATGTGTTCAAGACAATCTAACATGATAAGAATTGGTACTTCGAGCAACCGTACTTGGAGTTCATAGTAAGATCATGGAATCCGCTTCTACGAATGGAGTTTAGCCAACATACCTTACTTGAGCTTTCCTTAGATTGCTACAACGTCCCACATCCCTAGAAACCTCAATTTATAGAAACATGACCAAATGTAACCATAGTTAGGAAGGTGTTCTTAGACTTAGCCCATTCTGACATTTCATCAATCACCTAATATACGAAATCGATTATAAGGTCCCATAATAGAACTTCCTCTATCCTCAGCATGACTTTTCAAGCAGCCAACCAATATACAATATCCCTACAACACCCATCAACCATCATTTGTCACATGCATGCCCAACCATTTTCTTCAAACCCACCAAAATCACATTTTCTTGTCTTCACATACTCCCAATTCGATATTGAGGGATTATGGCATCCGGTCACCATCCCACAATCCCCACCATGATAACATACTACGTAAACCCATTATTAAACATTGCATTAAAGCTAGGGATAAAGTCATTCCTTGTAAGTAGAAGGTCTTGTGAGTTCCCCTCTTGAATTCCTAAGGCTTGAGCAAGAATTGGAGAGTATAATTTGATAGCGCTTCTCCCTCTCTCTCTCTCTCTCTCTAAATTGATACCCTGACTCTAAAACTTCAAGTTATATCTATTACAATGACCCCTAAGGCCTTATATCAAAATAGGGTCGGATAAGAAAATTTCCAAAAATAACCCTCCGAAGTCAATTATGTGGTGCAATTCTGTGGTAGCAGAACAGATATGTGGCAAGTAGAATGGACACAAAATGGTATGTAAATTCTGCAATGCAATTTCGCGGTAGCAGAATGGTTATGCGGCCAGCAAAATAGCCACAAAATGGTTTTCAAATTCTATGTTACGTCTGGTCAATTCCGCGATGTAATTTTTCGGTAGCAGAATGGTTATGCGGCCAGCAGAATGGCCACAAAATGATTTTCAAATTTGAGTTGCTTCTGATTCATTCTGTGGTCAGCGGAACAGATCCGCGATAGCATAATGGACCACATAATTGTCGTTTTCTGCAAATTCTTCTACCAACTCCACGATGCATTGTACAATCCAAAAATCAGTGTTGTGGCACATTAGCTTACCTTGGAAACAAAAAAACTTAAATTCTTGGCAAACGTTCACGGGGCCTTACAGCTAAAAGATGCTTTTCTCTACATAGGGTTAAGCACTACCCTCATTACATTATATGAGACTAAGCAATGTCTCCATTACATTGCATGAGGCTAATCACTGCCTCTATTATTGCATATGGCTAAATGCTGCCTTTGTTTGCATAGGGCTAAGCACTGCCCTCATTACATTTCATGAGACTAAGCACTATCTCCATTACATTGCATGAGGCTAATCACTGCCTCTATTATTGCATATGGCTAAATGCTGCCTTTGTTTGCATAGGGCTAAGCACTGCCCTCATTACATTTCATGAGACTAAGCACTATCTCCATTACATTGCATGAGGCTACGCACTACCTTCATTATTACATAAGGCTAAATGATGCCTTTCTCTACATAGGGCTAAGCATTGCCCTCATTATATTGCATGAGGCTAAGCATTGACTTTNGGGATTATGGCATCCGGTCACCATCCCACAATCCCCACCATGATAACATACTACGTAAACCCATTATTAAACATTGCATTAAAGCTAGGGATAAAGTCATTCCTTGTAAGTAGAAGGTCTTGTGAGTTCCCCTCTTGAATTCCTAAGGCTTGAGCAAGAATTGGAGAGTATAATTTGATAGCGCTTCTCCCTCTCTCTCTCTCTCTCTCTAAATTGATACCCTGACTC
The DNA here is from genome assembly GCA_000715115.1 of Nicotiana otophora. Lineage (NCBI taxonomy): Eukaryota > Viridiplantae > Streptophyta > Magnoliopsida > Solanales > Solanaceae > Nicotiana > Nicotiana otophora. The sequence goes on along the minus strand of AWOL01S0013487.1, from coordinate 22,846 downwards.
TAAAACTTCAAGTTATATCTATTACAATGACCCCTAAGGCCTTATATCAAAATAGGGTCGGATAAGAAAATTTCCAAAAATAACCCTCCGAAGTCAATTATGTGGTGCAATTCTGTGGTAGCAGAACAGATATGTGGCAAGTAGAATGGACACAAAATGGTATGTAAATTCTGCAATGCAATTTCGCGGTAGCAGAATGGTTATGCGGCCAGCAAAATAGCCACAAAATGGTTTTCAAATTCTATGTTACGTCTGGTCAATTCCGCGATGTAATTTTTCGGTAGCAGAATGGTTATGCGGCCAGCAGAATGGCCACAAAATGATTTTCAAATTTGAGTTGCTTCTGATTCATTCTGTGGTCAGCGGAACAGATCCGCGATAGCATAATGGACCACATAATTGTCGTTTTCTGCAAATTCTTCTACCAACTCCACGATGCATTGTACAATCCAAAAATCAGTGTTGTGGCACATTAGCTTACCTTGGAAACAAAAAAACTTAAATTCTTGGCAAACGTTCACGGGGCCTTACAGCTAAAAGATGCTTTTCTCTACATAGGGTTAAGCACTACCCTCATTACATTATATGAGACTAAGCAATGTCTCCATTACATTGCATGAGGCTAATCACTGCCTCTATTATTGCATATGGCTAAATGCTGCCTTTGTTTGCATAGGGCTAAGCACTGCCCTCATTACATTTCATGAGACTAAGCACTATCTCCATTACATTGCATGAGGCTACGCACTACCTTCATTATTACATAAGGCTAAATGATGCCTTTCTCTACATAGGGCTAAGCATTGCCCTCATTATATTGCATGAGGCTAAGCATTGACTTTATTATCTCATAAGGCTAAATGTTGTCTTTCTCTACATAGAGCTAAGCCCTGCCCTCATTACATTGCATGAGGCTAATCACTGCCTCCATTATTGCATATGGCTAAACGCTGCCTTTCTCTGCATAGGGCTAAGCACTGCCCACATCTCGTACAAGGCTATGCACTGCCTTGTCTCATTCTCGCATATGACTGAGCATCACTTGTTCCCTCTATAAAAAAATCAATATCAACGCATCTGTGCCTTTTATGGGCTGAAACATTTTCACGTTGTCCGAAGGTGTCATAGTCTGAAGGCATCATCCTCATAGATCGAAGACATCATGCCATGGCCTGAGGATCTCTCGGATTTATATATGATTATTCAAAGGCGTCATAATCTTGAGGCATCATCTTCATGGCCCGAGGGCACCATTCCATCGCATGTCAATCCCTTATCATACGCTTCATGGACCGGGACGTCATGGTCTAAGGACATCATCCTCATCATCCAAAAGTCAACTCTCATGATCCAAAGGGAATTTTCATCATGTTTAAATTTTTTCAATAACTATAGATATTCGCGTGCATCGTGTTTTATGTTTTGCAGGTAACTCGGGAGGTAACCGTTCTACAAACAAGAGTAATTCTCGCTTCGACTTCCGTTCACAACGTTCACATCCTTTGATTACCTCAAATGTAACTGATAACCAATAATTGATCGTTTTATCCCGTAACCGCTCAATGTCTTGTACATAAATACCTTTCAATTTCGTATTCGTAGCTCCACTTGAAATTATCCGCTACTTATGACACTACCCTATCCGGAGAAGATCCTTCTTCAAAACGTACGACCCTTTTTATAATAACTCCACCGGCTCCGTTCACCGTTGGATCCAGAACTACACACAACCTTATTCCCGTAAGACCAGGGATATGTAGGCAACTTAGGAACCAGGGTTTGGCCCCCCTTTTTTCCAAAATACCTCATCCCCGTTCATTCGGACAAAATTGGTCATCATTTTCTTTGCCAACAGCTCTTTCATTATTCCCAGGTAAAGAGGGGCAGCTGTTGATACCCAATTTAGCCCTCATATTTTATAAAGTATTCCATATACTTCTAAAATATTATTTTTGTATTAATACCCAACTCATAGGGGTCATATAAGTATTTTAATTTAAATTAGTAAAATATTTATTAATTATCCCTTCAAATTACTTTGGGGTGATTTAATCATCCAAATTTATTATTTGTACTCACATACATGTTTTATAATATCTTACTTCATTTTATATAATTAAATTTGCATTTTTGTGCTATTCGCATATTTTTGCAATAATTGCCTACACTTTACAATTAATTGCATTTTATCATTTTTGTCTTGAGTCAAAATAACCTTTTATATTTTTACAATCTTCAGTTATTATTTTAAAATACTTGTTTGCTAAAATTACATTTTTTATATTTATTTAACTATTTTATTAATTTATTTTCTTTTATTTAAAATCTGGCCCACATCAGGCAAATTTTTCAGACCAAATTAGTGGCCCAAACACCCCCAAACCTTAACCCAATAACCCCCAGCCCAAACCAAATGACCCTCTTTAAATGACCCGATCGAGACCCATTAAACGACCTGCCCTGCCTATTCTTTAATCTTGGCCGTTGATCTCTCAAGAACAACGACCCACGATCTCCTCACCCCTTTAAATTAACCCCTGAAACCCTAACACATTTCCCCTAAGCCACCGCCCCCAAACACTTTCAATCCTTTTTGATTCCGATCTTAATATGGAATCATTCCATGATTTCCTTACCTTATGTGATCTGTCTTATTGTTACTTACATGATTATGGTATTGCTTAGTTCTTGGCTATTTTTAGGCAAGTACCAGGCTCCGAATCAAGGAAAACAAGCTTCATTCATTAAGATCTAGACGATATTTTGTCTGTATATGTTCATAGCAAGGCTATACATGTCCAATTCACTAAGATCGTTGGCCAATCTTTGATTTCTGTCAAACTAGGGTTTGCCTGGTTTTTCTCCTAATTCGATTCAAAATTTATTTTTGCATGCTATTATTTCTTTTATTGTGTTTGATTGACTATTTTCCTTGTTTGTTTGTTTAAATTTGACTACTATATAAACCCCTCCCCTAATTTCCCAAAACGAAGTTAATTACTGTTATTCTCTCACTCTCATTCACTCGAGTTGTTACTAGCATTTGGTTTTCTCTTTCATTTTCCTGTTAAATCTGCAAACTGGTGAGTGCTTAGAGTTTTGTAATACAATTCTCTCCCTGGTTGTATTTATGCTTCTGTACATTTGTGTTACTTGAACTTTTGTGAACCAACATGACATCATGTCGACCTTGGCCTTGAAGTTCCTCTGTAACTTTGTATTTTTATAAGAATTTGTATAATTTTATATATGTTCATCTTGTGTATTCAATTTGGAAAACTTCTGACTCTTAAGCCCATTTAGACCATCATGTTTATGTGTGCTCGAGATTCAATATTGGTTTATTGTTATGAGTCCTTTCTCATAGTCAGCTTTGAGTTCTTGTATTGAAACTCCTATAGAATTGATGCCTGCTCAGAATTTTCTTTAATGAATCTCTTTCTATTGAATCATTTATGTGTAATTTACTATTTCCTAGTAAATTGATCCCTGACCATGTGAATCGCATGTTACAATATTGTTTTAATGTCTTGCCAAACATGTTTCTCTACTATTTGTAAGTTTGATGATTGTACTCCTTGACTTGTTAATCTTGTACTCTTTAGCTTTGCCTAAGGCCTCTAGGGTAAATTCCAATGTTTAGCTTCTTCTCTTATGTATGGTCAACTGGCGTGAGTCCTGATGTTTGCCTATATATCATGTTAGCCTAGAGTTGATGTGTTCTTTTACCTACCATGAGTTCTTTGGAATCTCTATGCCATGACCAATGCTAAGCATGTTAAGTTTCATGTTCAACTAAGAGATATGTTTGCCAAACTGTGCCCACTAGAATGTTGTTATGTTGTTTGTAACCACATTCTCATTAGGCTCTCGTGTTAGAACCTTCATGTGAAGATTGTACTCTACCTGCTTCTTGTCTATGATCCTGCTAGACTATCATCTAAGGTTCTTTAGATTGGTTCTAAATCATGCTTTACTCTTTGGAATGGTTTACTATCCTATGATGGCCAATCATGTCACTTTCAAACTTTGTTTCAGGAATTACAAAATATAAACTTGCCTCATATGTGTCTTGTGTGCCTTTCAATTTAGCATCATCCTGTTTATATGCCTTGGCTAGAGTTGTTGATGGATACAACTCTAAGAACTAGGTGTTTAAGTTGTTCTATGAGTACCTTGTCCCTTTACAACTAATTTTGGCATCCATTCGGGTAAGTAAGTTATTCATTGAGCCTGGAATTTGGCCATGTGTGTTGTTGGACCTGGGCATTGGATTCAGGTGCACTCCAGTTGTCTTGTGAGTCTATAATTTTGGCCTATTGTTTGTCCGAACTGTAAGGCTATTAAAGGCTTGGGGGATATCCCTCGGTTACTTGTGTATTGGGCCTGTAATTGCTTTAGTGGGCTTGTATTTGTTTCAGTCTGTATTTTGCCATCTTTAACTCTGTATTATTTCATTCTTAGGCCTGTAATAACTTGTAATAATGAACAATTGGGGATTAGTGAAATGGGGGGAACTGGATATTTATCTCTTGCATGAATGGGTATAAAACATGCCTATTGGATCCTAATTGTTCTGTTTGACCTGTCTCATTCTGTGAAACTATCTGTGTACATGCTATTCATTAACAAAACATGACTTAAGGCTAATATAATGATTTGTGACGTTATATAGCATGCCTATAGGATCTGAAAATGGACTTATTGCACTTAGATGTTATACCTACAAGAGTTCGATACAAACAACTGAAAATGCATGCTTGGGCTACTCCTTTAAATTATGTGACTCACCTAGATACCATGAATGTTGGCTCTCAACTTGAGTAACAAAGCTGTTATTACCGCTATTATCTTCTTATCGTACCGTCGTTTAGACAACATGCATATAGGAATAAGTGTATGTTCTCAATTACCTTGTTGTTCGAATATTACTATCTTGATATCATGCCTATAAGATATTACTACTCATTTAGAAATTATGTCTATAGGATCAAAGACGAATAACTATGCGCTTTCGATGTTCTCACTGCCTAGTCACAAGTCGCCTAGAGATCATGCCTATAGGGTCTTAATAAACCAAGCATTAAAATCAGCAGCTTGGTCAAAATAGTCTGCCCTGAAACACTGCTTGTAGGATTCTATGCCAACCCTTGAATCGATCAATCTCATAAAAATCGGGCCTATAGGTCTTTCACCATTCAATATGCTTCGATTTCAAATATGCTCCTCTAGAGCCATTTACTTAATGATTTGGAACACTGTTAGCATGAGCTTATAACTGTTTGCATGCATTTGTATCTATGTGAGGAGGCCTATTTGAGCCCTTAATTGTTAACTATGTGCAGTCCTAATTGTTTTGATTGTGTGCCTAGTTTTATAATTTTTGAGCATCCTAAGGGAAGTCTAAAACTACCAAAGTAATAGGTCCAAAGCCTCCAGGACCATAGCCATGGTAAGGGTAAAGCAAGCATAGGACACGCTTTAGAGTTGAATTAGAGTGTCTTTAGGTAAACAAATTTAAGATAGTAATTGGGTAGCAGGAGATGATAGTCTGTGCCCGTTGAATAATACGAGCAACCCTTACCTTTAAAAGATTTGCGAAGTATTATTTATGTTGTAGGAGGTGATCCTTTAGGTTAAAAAACTTAGGACCCCCCCCCCCCCCCCCCCCCCATAATTGATGCACCTATTTGTGCAAACTTAGGTCCAAGTAGATATACCTTGTGACCCACGGAAGTTGTATCAATTATTTAGGACTTACTTCTTTCTCTTCAACACATCTTTGAATCCCTTATTATAATATGATCACATAGGATACTTGTAATTCGAATAATCCCCTCATAGCATAAAATTTGGCAAGGACCCATAGTTGTGTGCCTCGAAGAGTACCTAACCCCTTCTCTTTAAGGTAATTTGAGCCCTTGCCCGATCTTTGATGACTAGTTAAAACAGATTTATCTGCAAATAGGTGCCCTAACGCACCTCAAAATCGTTAGGTGGTGGCTCTTCTCTTTTAATACACATTTAAAAGAGTTGTCACACGTCGAAACCCGCTTTTGCGAGAAAACGGGCGGCGACAACATGGCAATTCTATTGGGGTTATACATAGGCTCTTACCATAATGAATTTTCGCTTGTGTGGATTGTTGGATTAATTGAATTCTTTCATCCCTCTTCCTACTTCCCTTATTTGCTTGAAATTTCTATATCATGGATCCTCCGTCCCTATCTCCTCTATTTACTTCATTTAATTATGTTCTAGGATTTTTTGTAAACTATGCAAACTTTTCTCCTTTGTCTTTCCCTTTTTTCCATCTTTCTCTTGTTTATTTTTTATCGCATTATTTACTACCCTTATGTGTTTTCACCAGGAAAAATATTTGGCAACATGTTATTATTGTTTTCACATAACTGCATGCTTTCAACATGATACTCCACTCATTCCTATTATCAACATAGCGGCCTTTGATGAGTGTCTGCACTCTCCTAAAATACCTTTTTTAAATCGGAAAAGTTTATTAGCGACAGACTAGTCGATCAACGGTGCAGTCGACGAGCCCGTGCCTTTCCGTCTCTAGTCGTGCACTTGAGAGTATCAGTCTAGACCTTTCTAGAAATCCCACTTAGATTTAAAATATGCATGAATCATGTTAAAACCTAGGATGGATTGAAACACCATTGGCACGTTAATCCAGTTAAATAAGCCTTATCAAAAGTCCAAAAGTATTTTCATAATCCCAAAGGACACAATCATGTCATGTGCATTACTTGGAGAAAATGTGCCAACATGTTGACTGTTCTTGCGTAAATAATCGAATCTGAAGGGGGAAAGGGCTAACCTTTTATTTGTTTACAGAAAATGAGGCATGAAATTCCCAGGTTTGGTATGGTCCAGAATATCCTACCTCTACTGAATGATTGGTGGAATTACCTTGCACCATGTGATAGAAACCACATAAGAAGAGTGTTGGGTAATTTACTGTCTTTGTTGAACGTTCGACCAAATAGAGAACTAATTGAGGCAACCACTATGTTCTAGGATAAAAAGAGAGATGTCTTGCGATTTGGCAATATAGGAATGACTCCTCTTCTAGAAGAAATTGGGGGTTTTGCCAAACTTCCATGGGATAGTCCGGGTCTGTTGGTGCCAAACAATCGTACTCCACGTGGTTTTTTCTGAAACTGCTAGGTTTCAAGAAGAATGACGAGTTGGGTTGCTTGAAGAAATCCTACATCCCTTTCGAGTTTCTCTATGAGCGGTATGGGCATAGCAAGTCATATCGCTTTCATCATGAGGAGCTAGCTATTACCTCTTTGGGATGGGTTCACCGCCGAGTTTATGTCTTCATAGTCTGCTTTCTAGGATTGCTAATTTTTCCAATGCAAGGAGGAAAAATTCACACTCATTTGGCCATGGTCGCCAGGACCATAATGGAAGGGATCGAGGGGAAGAAATACACCATCATTCCTATGATACTAGCTGAGATGTACCGAGCCTTAGATCGGTGCAAACATGGATTTGGACATTTCGAGTATTGTAATCTTCTACTACAGGTTTGGCTGCTAGCGCATTTTTAGAGGGAAAACTACCATCAAGAGCTCTTGCGTAGACCACTAAATGACTATATCGCCAGTCATCATCCACAAAAGATGATGTTCTCTCTGGATAGGTTTGCAATGCCTGGGAATAATGAAAGGTGGGTACGTTTCTTCAGTAATCTGACTGGCGAATAAGTGCATTGGATGTTCAAGTGGTTTCCTAGTGGAGAGTTCATAATCAAGTCCAAAGGGACCACTTATTTGGTGTTGATTGGGTTATGAGGCATTTGCCCTTATGCTCCTATAAGGGTAATGAGGCAAGCTGGGAAGAAGAAGGTCATACCTCGGATTTCCAATATGGTCCAGTATAAGGCAGATTTCAAAGGAGACATTATTACATTCAAATTCGAGGACCAGCACATGTGGAACCAAAAGATCATTGTAGACTGAGAGACTATCGAACCAGACAGGTACCACGCCGGTCATATGTATTACTACCTTTCATGGTCGGAGGACGACATAACCGGGGGTCAATCTGAAAGATAGAATCATAGATGAGGTGGTTGAGGCTCAGGAAAAGTACAAGAGGTTACGCAAAAGAGTGTTCGAATCTGAGGCCAAGAATCTCGAACAGCATAAAATAGACATGGAGGCGATCAAAAAATGGAAGGGAATTCCGAACAAGTCGACAGAGAGGTTGGAGCACTTAGAGCAAGGATTAATGGAGCTGGAAGAAAGATGAAAAAGAGGCTTTAGGATTGCCAATGTATGGGCTACGATGAAGGAGGGAAGCTGGCAATGGCTTACTTATTGCTCGACATGCATGACCTGGGAAGTGTGATTGATGGAGTCAAAAGAGAAAAGCACGGAGAAGGTCCTTCTGGGACCAAATAGATTAGGAGGAAATTTCCTTTACTGCTTTCTAGTTAGATTTCATTAGATTTCGATATAATAGGGCTTCATGCCATCAGTGACTTCATATTATTATTTTGATTTAGTGAAGATTGGTTTGATTTATTTTCGCATTAATGGAATGAGGCAACGTTGGCATACATTTTCGCTAAGTCTACTTGTCGCTTAGGCCTACCTCGGGCATAATGAGGTCCCCAAATTAGGACACGAACTATTGCATGCCTTACATGTTACTTACTTAAATATTGCAAACGCTCTTTTATTTTGTCTTACTAACTTGGTTACCTTTTGTTTTTCTTTCTTTTGATCATTCCCATTCCCAAAGGTTGGTTCGTGTATTCTGACATCGTCAGCATACCACACCAGATCTAGAGGTCCTCCACCTCTTCTTCCACCTAACGACCCTAAAAGAAACAATAAAGGCAAAGGGATGATGGACGATTTGAGTGATAATCGAAAAGAAAACACTACTATAGTAGAGAATGTCGAGACTTCAGACAGAAGAAGTACGCCATGAAAAAAATGAATTGGTTCTGCGGTTGGAGAAGAAAATCTTGGAGTTACAAGGCGAGCAAGAGAAGGTCCGAAATTCGCAAACCTCTCCCTTACTTTGAATATCCCCGACATTAACCATCAGAACACCACCACCAAGAATCAAACGCCACCCAAAAACTCACAAACCCAAAATCCACCACCCTTAGCTCCACAAAATCCTCCCGTAACGCATCAATATCACAACCCACACCTCCTAAAAACCATAACCCTCCACCATTACAAACCCCTCAGCATCCCCACTATCCCAAGACCTAATTTCCGCAAACCACTACCTATCATACCCCTCAGAATGTGCCACAACCAACCCCTGATCCACCTCAGACATCAATCAATGATGACCCATATACTCAAGTCCCAGGAGCACACCAAGGCAACCCGATATACATGGAGGCCTTACCGCACACCCCAAGGCAAATAATATATATACCCAAACTAACCGAGAAGGACCTGCTCATCCGGAATATAGCTGAGGAATTAAAGAAGTTGACAAGAAGAGTCCAAAGTGTGGAAGGTGGAAAAGGTGTTGAAGGGGTGAATTATGAATATTTGTTATCCAGCTAGACGTGGAGCTACCAGAGGGTTACAAACCTCCTAAGTTTAATATGTTTGAAGAGGTGATCCCAAGGTGCATTTGAGGAATTACTGTGATAAACTTGTAGGAGTGCGCAAGAATAAACAAATCTGCATGAAGTTGTTCATGCAAAGTCTTACCGGGGATGTTTTATCTTGGTACATTAGTCAGAATCCAAAGATGTGGTCCAACTGTGTAAATATGGCATCAGATTGCATGGACAGATTCAGGTTTAACACAGAAAATGCGCAAGACATTTTCTATATCCAGAACCTCAAAAAGAAGCCAACCGAGACCTTTCGTGAGTATTTTACTAGCTGGAGATTAGAGGCCGCCAAGGTTAGGCCACCCCTAGAAGTGGAACAAATGAACAAATTCTTTGTTTGAGCTCAATATTCACACTACTATGAAAGACTGAGAGTTATAGAGAATCACAAGTTCTCTAACATCATCATGTTGGGAAAAAGAATAGAAGAAGGCATCAAGAGTGGTACGGTTACTAACTTTGAGGCACTACAAGCTATAAATAAAGCCTTACAGACTGAGGTCATTTCAAAGAAGAAAGAAGTGGGTGCCGTGATGGTAGCCCAAGGCCCTAAGTCTCCCCTTACCTATCAGACACCTCCACCAATATATCAACCCTCACCTCCAAAATACCATTACCCTGCCACCACCTACCATACCTACAATACCCAGCCAGCATACTACCATTCATATCCTCTTGCCCGTCAAAACTACCCAAAATCCCGATCAAACTTCGACCGCAAAACTTCCAAACAATACACCCCTATTGCCGAACCCATAGCCCAATTATATGAGAGACTGAAGGCAGCTGGTTATGTCACTCCCATTCCTGCAGCTGCTATTGAGAACCCTTCTTAGTGGGTCAACCCCAACAATACTTTTGCCTACCATTCGTTCATCAAGGGACATACTATCGAGGAATGCCGCATGTTGAAGGATAAAATCCAGACGCTGATTGACACCAAGGTTATACAGGCGAAGGAGTCTGCACCGAATGTCCGCAATAACCCTATTCATGATCACACAGGTGAGGGAGTAAATGTAATAGAGATTGATGAATAATGGGACCAGGAAGGGTCCATCAGGCTTATCCCAGAAGGAGACGCTCCCAAAACATCTCCTGTCACACTCTCGTCGATCGTGGTGTAGACCAAGGCACCGTTCGAGGTCGAAGTAGCTACGCCCTTCACTGTGATGGTAGCTCCATCACCATCCTACAAGTCAGATGTTGTTCCATGGGACTATGTAGCAGAAGCAAGAAAGGGAAAAGCCAAGATGGAAGACACGGGTGCTGCCCAGGAGATGATCCGAACCAGCAAGGTTTAAACGTTAGAAAATCTTGGAGGAACAAGTAAAGGAACCGCACCAAAACCACATGTTGTAGAAATAGGTACTGATGATCTTTGGAGGAAGCTACAGGCGAGGGAGTACTCTATTGTTGATCATCTAAACAAGGGTCACTCCCAAATATACATCTTGTCATTGTTATAGAATTCAGATGCACACAAGAATGCCTTGATGTAGGTGTTAAGTGAAGCTTGCATACCTATCGGCATTACTAGTGGAGAGATGGCAAACATGGTGGGGCAGGTACTGGAGAGTCACAAGATTACTTTTCACAAAGATGAGTTGCCGCCAGAAGGATTGAGTCATAACAAAGCATTGCACATCACTGTGCAATATGACGATTAGTCCATTGCTAGGGTTTTGATCGATGAGGATTCAAGTCTGAACATATGCCCGCTGACTACTCTGAAAAGATTGGGTATAGGTCTATATGAGATACCGATGAGAATCATGAATGTGGAAGCGTTTGATGGGTCTAAAAGAGCTACTATTAGAGAGATTAACTTGGATCTCAAAATGGCCCAACATGGTTCGATGTTGAATTCCAGCTGCTGGATATATCCGCTACATATAACTTGTTGTTGGGATGACCATGGATTCACATGACTGGGGTTGTTGCTTCTACTCTACACCAGTCCGTAAAGTTCGAGTGGAATCATCAGGAGGTGGTAATGCACAGGGATGGAAGTAACCCTATCTACACTAACCAAACTATACCAGCCATTGAGAATAGAAGGAAGTTGGGAAGAGAGACATTCTACAACATTGATCGGGTAAACACAGTCGATAAAGGGCGATGGTGGAACAACAAGGTACTAAGCATGCTGCGGTGGTTAGGATACGAACCATGCAAGGGACTTGGTCCTAAGTTTCAAGGGATCACAGAACTAATACGACCACAATATCATGGCACGACCTTTGGTCTCGAATATGAATACACTATGCAGGAATATAATGATTGGACACCACAATGGCTTGAGTTCTACTATCCATTGGAACAACCTATACCACCGCTACACCAGAAGTTTTGCCGGACTGATGTAATTTGGGGATCCGAGGAGGACGAGGTTTTGGACAGCATGAGGAACTTATTTCTGGATGAGGAAAATATGGACTGCAGTGCAATCTTGGAGGAGGAGGAGGAAGACCTTACTATTCAGACGTTGGGAGACGGAGCTGTTCTTGGGAATTGGACTGCTGCACCATCCCGGTCTCACCGAGCACCTGGGTAGCCTTGGCAGAACTAGTATGATTTCTTTTAAAATTATTTTCTGGCATTTAAGACATTTCAGTATTTTGTTTTGAAATAATTACTCGAGACATCAAGTCGTACTTGTTCGACAGTCTTTAAAGTTTTAATTAATGCATCATTTCTTTTCGTTTATTTATATTATTATCTTTCTACATTCTTTTTCATCGTAATTATTACCTATACTGTTGAACCTACGACTGTGACATGTAATGAGACAACGCAACATGAGGATAGTGATTCACATGATTTGGAAAAGTATGTAATACCTGAGGGAATTATCAAAGAAGTAGAAAAATTTGGGAACAAACCAAAGTCCAATCTAGAAGAAACTGAGGCAGTTAACTTGAGGGATTCTGAAACAGTCAAACAAACTCCCATTAGCATTCATCTATCACCATCAGAGAAGGAAGAGTACATCAGATTCTTAAGGGAATATGAGGATATTTTTGCATGGTCCTATGACGACATGACAGGATTGAGCACATTCATAGTTGCTCACAAGCTACCTACCAACCTTATGTGTCTGTAGGTAAAGCAGAAACTCAGAAAATTCAAGCCAGATATGAGTTTGAAGATAAAAGAGGAGGTTACTAAGAAAATAAAAGCCAAGGTCCTTCGGGTGATCGAGTATCCAACCTGGCTAGCCAAGATTGTACCTGTACCAAAGAAGGATAGGAAAGTCAGGTGTGCGTTAACTATCCAAGTCTGAACCGAGCGAGTCCTAAGGATGATTTCTCGCTACCCAACATACACATACTGATTGATAACTGCGCTAAGCATGAACTCCAATCCTTCGTGTATTGCTTCATAGGATACCACCACATTTGGATGGACGAAGAGAATGCAGAAAAGACAGCCTTCATCACACCATGTGGAATATACTACTACAAGATGATACCATTTGGTTTGAAGAACTCCGGGGAAGCCCACATGAGGGCCATGACTACTCTCTTCCACGATATGATACACAAGAAAATATAGGTGTACGTGGATGATGTCATCATCAAGTCCAAGAAGAGTTCGGATCATATAGTAGACTTGAGAAAGTTTTTCGACCGATTACGAAAGTACAATCTGAAGTTAAATCCTGCAAAATGTGCTTTCGGAGTCTCTGCCGGGAAATTACTAGGTTTCATCTTCAGTCGCCGCGACATTGAGCTGGACCCGTCAAAGATCAAAGCTATTCAGGACCTATCGCCACCAAAGAACAAGAAGGATATAATGAGTTTTCTAGGCTACCTCAATTATATCAGCCGCTTTATAGCACAGTCAACGATAATATGTGAGCCAATCTTCAAAATGCTGAGGAAAGATGCTGCGACGAGTTGGACTAAAGAGTATCAAAAGGATTTTGATAAAATCAAGGAGTACCTATCCAAATCGCCTGTGTTGGTCCCACCGGAGCCCGGGAGACCTTTACTGTTGTACCTATCTGTGTTGGATAGAGCGTTCGGTTGCGTTTTGGGGCAACATGATGAGACCGGACGGAAGGAGCAAGTAATATATTATCTAAGAAGTTCACGCCTTATGAAGCTCGATACGCTTTATTGGAACGTACCTATTGCGCCCTGATATGGATAGCCCAAATATTGAGACATTACTTTTGCGCATATACCACATACATCATATATAGGATGGATCCGCTAAAATACATCTTTAAGAAGCCTATTCTTACAAGCAAGCTAGCAAAATGGCCAGTCAAGGGGCAAGCATTGGCCGATCACCTGGTAGAAAACACTTTGGATGGAGAATACAAACCATTGAAGATGTATTTTCCCCACGAGGAAGTGTCATTTACAGGGGAAGACATTGCTGAAGCATATGATGGCTGGAGGATATTTTTCGACGGAGCCGCAAACTTCAAAGGAGTGGGCATCAGAGTTGTCCTGGTATCAGAAATCGGTCAACATTACCCGGTATCCGCCAAGCTTAGATTCTCGTGCACCAACAATCCGGTATCCACCAAGCTTAGATTCCCGTGCACTAATAATATGGCAGAATACGAGGCTTGCATCTTGGGACTTAGATTGGCTATCGACATGAATATTCAAGAATTGCTGGTAATCAGAGATTCAGATTTACTAATACATGAGGTACTCGAAGAATGGGCCACCAAAAATATTTTAATTACTTAAATAATAAGCGAATTAATTAGAAATCAAGGATTACTTTGTTGAATTAATTATAAAACTTGTGTATCCAAATATAGAAGTTATTTTAATAATTTTAAAAATAGTAAATGTAATATATGTAATACCAAATTATTAATTTTAACACTATTAATTACTAATTTTCTATTATATTTATATAAAACTATGTGTTATTGATTAAAAAATATTTTCAACATATTTATTGCAAATCAGAGATGTTTGAAACATCTTATTGAGATATTTCAAACATCTCTAAAGGTGATGCATTGAATTACCTGGAAGTTGGTCATACAAGATTATTCATAAGAGGCAAAATTAGTTTCCTGCCATCTACAAATGCTAAGCAAGATATAGTAATTTAAGTTTCTAGCTAGTTAGGTGGAGTTTGAAAGCAAGCTAGCAATGTTCATATTATAGTTCTCCAAACTTCTTTATCTATACGTATCTATAAATAATTTTCTTAATTGTTAAAATAATCAACCATCTCACTGCGATAATTAAGTATCTTTTGGTGAAACATCTCATGGATTGTTAAACATCCTTATAGATATTTCAAACATCTTATATGAAGGTTCAAACATCTTAATGAGATGTTTCAAACACTTCGCTCAAAATGTCATTAACTAAACCAGATAAACATTGCAATAACTTCACAACATACAACAATAACAACAGGAATATTTAATAATATCTTAAGATGTTTCAAATATTCAACTAACATGTTTGAAACATCTGGGCAAAAAAGTTTTTTACAAACCCAAAATAGAGCAATATAGTCATTTTAACATCACAACAACTAATTTTATGGGCCTGTGCAACGACCACATCAACGACTACAGTTAAACAACATAAAAATACCAAAATTTTGGTCAAAAATATCAACTACACAACAACTCTAGAATTTAGGCACAAAAACTACACAACAACAAGAAGATACAAAAATACCAAAAAAAATTAATTTAGAGGTAAAATAACAAGTTTAGAATTTATCAATATGGTAGAAAAAAAAAAAACCTACCTTGATGTGCAATCCGACTTCAAAGCAAATTTGAGCGGAATGGAGCTAATTTTTGGAGCCTATAGTACTCTTGATTTTGGAGATTGAGTTTGAGAGAAAAGTTGGAAAAGTTTGGAGTAAAATCATGTCTAATTTTGAAAAGGGAAGAAAGAGAAAAGGACGATTTTAGAAGATGTTTTTTTTTTAAATTTTTTTAGTATTTTAAATTTTATCCCAAACTTTTTTTATTTTTCATTTGACCCAGACCAACCCTAATTATTCT
This sequence comes from Nicotiana otophora, assembly GCA_000715115.1. Classification (NCBI taxonomy): domain Eukaryota; kingdom Viridiplantae; phylum Streptophyta; class Magnoliopsida; order Solanales; family Solanaceae; genus Nicotiana; species Nicotiana otophora. The sequence continues at coordinate 7,217 of AWOL01S0013487.1, read as the reverse complement.
CAAGTAGTTTGCCTTTTATTAATAAAAAAAGGGTGTTCCAAATACTTGGGTAAAACTTGAAAGTTTTTTTTTAACACATTATTCCTAAAACTTTTAACACCTTGCTAAATACCAAAGCCATTTCTTGCCAAATGAAAGTATTCACAAACCACATTGTACAACACATGCAATGCACATATTTTTCTGCAATAACTGAAAAATCCTCCTACAGTACAACTACCCATTTCCTACAGTTAGACAATCAGAACTTCTCCCCTCCATTCCCCACTCCATCTCCGATCATCTTTTCCCCCATTCCCCACTCCATTACCTGAATCTGTTGCATTTCTCCTCTCAGAATCTGCAAATCTGACAGTGGAAAGAAAAATGTCACAAAGAGACACAATACCTCTTAACTCCACATCCCAATCGGACATTGGTGAAATCGAAAACCTCATTTATTCCTATCCTTCTACTGTCCTTCCAGCTCGCCCTCCTTCTCCTCCTCGTGCTGCCATCCCTGTTTCTTCTTCTCCTTTCATGCCTTCCAATCTCCGCCCTCCACCTCCCCCTACTACCAAAACCGACAATCAGAAGCCGACACATGTCCCTTCCGTTCCCGCTCCGCCTCCGCTGCCTTCATCAGCAGGACAGTCCAATATAGCCTCTACGGGATTCGGATCTCCGCCCAATACGCTTACCGAGACCGTTTGGGACACAGTCAAAAGAGATCTCTCCATAATTGTTAGCAATTTGAAGTTGGTGGTTTTTCCTAATCCGTATAGAGAAGATCCGGGGAAAGCGCTTCGAGATTGGGATCTGTGGGGTCCTTTCTTCTTCATTGTCTTCCTTGGTCTCACTTTGTCCTGGTCTGCTTCTGTTTAAAAGGTAACTCATCTACATTGCCATTTTTATGAACAATCACTGTTAATCCATTTGGTAATTTTTCCTTCCTATACGAAGGCTCCGGTTTAAATCCCTAGTTATGTCCAATTTTACATGTGTATTGTGCTAGAAGGTACTGAATTGTGTAAACGTTCTAATATACTCCCTAAATTTTGAAAATAAAGATAGGTTCATTTTAATTCGTACTACTTCAGTCCTAAACATATTAGACGTGTTTTAGATCAAGGGCGTCTTGTACGCTCAAATTATATCAATAGACTTCTGTACGGGGGAATAAAAAAATGAAAGATTTGAAGATTGTGCGTGCCAGAGGAATAAAATACAAAGTAATCTATCCGCAAACGGCTGGATCAACACTTACATAGATCAAAACCATCAGTCACAAAACTTTTCATGCTACCAATCATAAGGGTTTTGGCATTTCTTTCAAAGCAGGTGCAGAAATTTTTCCAAGGAAAAGGAGAAATTTCTGATGCCTTTTCTCGTCCACTGTAATCTTCTATAGTAATTTGTGAGAGTGAATTATTAGCCATGTCGAGTTGTACAGGTGCAGTTTTACTTATGCATTTTGGTTTCACCTTTTCAACTATTGATCCTATTTAATGTGTACAGATTATTAACGAGGAGAAGGATAAGATCATTTCTTCCTGCTTTTCTTTGTGCTTGAGAAAAGATCATTTCTTGCTTTTCTTCCCTTGCTTCTCTTAAAAAGATCCCAGTTATTTCTTGGCCTTTGTGAAGTCCCTTCTGGCATACTTGCTTTACCTCTTCATTTTGAAGCTGTTCGGGTCGAGCTAGAAGTGCTTGCTCAAAGCGTTTGCTAAGGTTGTCACACAAGCCCTTCTACCACTCTAATGCAGCTCCCGCATCTTATCTCATGTTGGGCAATTAAGTAACTGGGAGTAGATAGCAGATGGTCAAAGAGAGGAAGTTACAAGAACTGATCTGGCCTTTGGATAGCTTGCTTGAATGATAAAAACTAGAAAAAATCAAATGTATAATAGTTAAAAATTTACTGTCCAATAAGGAGAAGTGGAAGTGGTGGAAGAGAAGAGAAGATGCAAGGGAAGGGAATGGAGCATACACCGAATTTTAACGATGGTGCAAATAACAAATGTCTAATTCTAGAATAAATATTCCTCGTCTAGGTAAAACTATTAAAGCTTGTATTTATGATGGAAATCATGTGTCATGGGTACTTAAAAGACTTCCGAAAACTTGGTTGTTAAAGCTAAGACTTGCAGGGAGAATTACCTAACCAACCAGGAAAACATCAGTGCATATTTCACTAAGGTCAATCAAGGAGCATGTTACATTCTTTTGAAATACTTTTGAAATTCATCAAAATATCCTTAAGTAATTGACATTAAAACTCCTGAAAAAAATCAATAATGATAATGTGTTTGAGGGCATATAACTCTATTTTGTTATAAATTATAATACTTTGCTAGGGAGCATTGTTAGCTACTCTTCCGATTAAGAATATGGATTTGCTATTGCACCTAAGGGTTTAGCCTAGTCGTCAATAAAATGGGTGGAGAATATGAGTTCCACTAGAATTACCTGGTATCTGTGCTGGTGGGAGGTTTTAGGTACCCGGTGGAGTTGAGGTGCACACAAGCTGGTCTGGACACTACCATCATTAAAAAGAAAAGAATATGGACTTCCTGTTCTCCTTCGAACTATACGCTCTGTTGGTTTGTTACCTTCTTGCTTAAAGCAATCACAAACGAGTATAGTTGTTTGAAACCTTTCCTATTGCTTCTTAAAAGGCACTTCATTGTTCTGATTTTCACAAAGTGATCTCACACTGCAGCGTGCAGTCCCTACCTAAGGCTCCATATTATAATATGAATTACTGTGTAACTTCTTAATTCATCTTGGTCTTGAACCCATGAGTTTGGTTCTCAAAGTGTTAGCCAAACCAATTGGATCAACTGTTTGTGGCATTAAAACCACTAGCTCCCGTTTCATCATCCTTAAGTTTTTGATGGCCGATCCATTGGCAAATCATAGAGAAAAATATAGAATGCTTAAATGATAATGAAGAACAGCAAACACAAATGTGTCTTAGGACCACATGGTTCAGTAAGAACTTTTCTATCATGTGGGAAAGATCCTTGAGCTCTTTCTGATAAAAAAAAGAACCTTCAATTCTCCTGATTAGAGGCCCTACAGGCCAAAGAGAAACCTCCACTTTAGAGTGGGTATCGGGCATAAATTCAAGTCCTAAACTCAAACCCACTCAGTTTTCATGCATCTCAATGTGGACAATTCTTATTCATGTCCAAACGAACCTTTTGCACTTGTTTTTGCGTTTTTTAGTTTGTTATTTTATATTCTTTCTTTTCTGCTGTTACTTGTTGTCTCTCATCTGACATAATGGGAGAAGTTCCCTATCTAGTTTGATAACAATGTTTCTGGGGACCCAAGGACAAACCGAGGTTATCCAGCATCAAGTGAAAATGTTGTTTGTCTAGATACTTTAGTTATTCTGAGACAAATTTGATGGAATGAATAAATCTACATCATTTTATGGACCGTTGAAACTTAGGCCGGGCTGGATCTTGCACAACATGACATGCTGTCTTGTGGCTGTAACCAAGTCCAGGGCCACACCCTTTACTTTACTTTTTGTTTTATACTACTACATTTGGTTTCCTTTTTACATAGCCAAACCAAAAATAGCTTGGATTGTTAAATAACTGAACCAAACTAGGACTAAGGCTTATGTGTTGATTGATTGGTATTTAATTGCCTGTGGTTTGAGTGATTTACAGACTCACAATGATTAACAGGTGGACACCTGATTAACGGATTCATTTTTCTTTTACTTTTCTTCCAGTCGGAGGTTTTTGCTGTTGCATTTGCTCTGCTTGCCGCCGGTGCTGTCATTCTGACATTGAATGTTTTGTTACTGGTAATGACGCTTTCTCAACCCATCCCTATAAAAAGAATAAAGGCAAAAAGAGAATAACAAGAGAAAAAACACCCTAAATATGGGCATGCTCAAAGATTTTTTGCCAGTTATGAGATATATAATAAAGATGCTTAGAGAAGAGATGTTGAACGGATAGGGGAAAGGGCAGCTCATCGGTTGATATATACCCAAGGAAGGCAGTCTATAGGCACTATCAATGAAAGAAAACCATTATACAGGCACTTTTGAGCAGCAACTTGCTATTTCTTTTTTACCGTTCTAAAGGAGATGGGGAGTCACAGAATTAATGTAAATGATTTATCTATTACTTCAGATGGATTAATGATGTTGACTTGCAGGGTGGTCACATAATCTTCTTCCAAAGTCTCAGTCTGCTGGGTTACTGTCTATTCCCACTTGATGTTGGTGCCCTTATTTGCATGCTTAATTATATATGTGTTAAGATTTTATTATAAATTACACGTATCGTTCACTAATTGGCTCATTTGCCACGTCATCGGCAAGTGTAACTCACACATATGATCTGTTGCACTCTGGTATTTACTCGATCTACTTAATAGACACTTGAAGTGTCTAAATGATAAAGGGATCAGTTGAGGTGTTCAGTTGATCGTTAAGGACAACTTAAAGGGGCGCTTTATGTATTTCGCCTATTTAAATGATGTTTCTTTACTTCAGATCGATTAATGATTTTGATCTGCTGGGCGGTCATATAATCTTTTTTCCAAAGTCTCAGTCTGCTGGGTTACTGTCTATTCCCACTTGATGTTGGTGCCCTTATTTGCATGCTAAAGGACAATGTGATCTTGAAGGTGGTTGTGGTATGTGTTGCACTAGCTTGGAGCTCTTGGGCTGCATACCCCTTCATGAGTACAGCTGTGAACCCTAGGAGGAAAGCTCTTGCCCTGTATCCTGTAGTTCTCATGTATGTATCTGTTGGATTTCTCATTATTGCCATTGATTGATGTCAGTCATGCCTTTAAAGCCCGTTAAATGCATCACATTAAAGTATGCATATAAGGTGGATGACTTTTTACCATATGAAATTTTGTTGATCGTTGGTGTTGTATACATCTAGTTATTTGTGGTGTTTATCTTTTAAGCATGAAATTTATCCCTGCCAACCGTAAACTTTCAAAAATTATCCCTCAGTCGGTTAGGTAACCCAGAATCTCCCAAATCTCTTTTATTTAAATCACTTGTCCTTCTTATTGATTCACTATTTTCAAAAATTACTATTAATGTGAATGCTAAAGGTACTAAACTATATAAATTATTTATCGATATTTTTAATTACCATTACACCCACTTCTCTTCTTGTGATAATGGTTTTGGAATTGATTTAAATTTCTTATAATTTTTCAATTATATAAGCTACAAAATTTTGTGGATATATTTTTTATGTATTTTATGTGCCTGCTCATGTATGTACATGTACATTCGAATATATTTTGTAATTGTCTAGTTAGTATTCAGTCGACTAACTCAAAAATGCACAATGCGTAGGTATTTGATTAAAGCAAAGTTGAATTCGACAATGCAAAGTATCCAAGGAATTTCAACTTCTATCACTAATACTTGCAAAGTCTCCGTACCTTTTGTGAAGCGAAATCATTAAAGCTGGGGTATTGTAAATATTTTTGAAATTTAAACAAACTACCTAATTTAGATTCTTCAATTTATTATACTTTGGACCTTTTTACTTCATTGAATAATAGGATAATTGGGAAGGTTATATGGACTCATAGACCAATATTTAATTGCAACACTCTCGTGAATGCAATGGTACAAACTTGCAAATAATTATACCATGTCGGATTGACATCCAGTCTGAGTAATTTCCAGTTCAGTATTGTTCAATGGATACCTAAGATATGCCACATCATAAAATTATAATCTAATGAATGCTATTTTATTGGTACTAAAATACAAAGGATAATGCATTCTCATTTTCTCTTTCCAAGCTCTCTCATCTTCTGTTGCCTTCAAAGATCTAAGAATTAGGATCATACCCATTTTATTGGTATTAACATACAAAGGATAATGCATTCTCATTTTCTCTTTTCAAGCTCGCTCCTCTTCTGTCGCCTTCAAATATCTAAGAATTAGGATCGTACCCAGTTTTCCCTCCAATTCTCTGCATCTTTCTACATCATACTTATTCATACCCAGCATTCACGTTATCCTTCTCACTGCTTCACCTTGATCTATTTTCTTCCAAATTTCGAAGCCTGAGTTTTGAATGTTATCATGGTGGAAAGATCACTGGACTGGATTCCAACCCGCATAATTTGGGTTTGAAACATATGGCAGTCGAATTACGTAATATTAATAAATTAATTAATAGAACATGTTGTATTATTCATATCTGAAATATCACTAGTATAGCGAAAGTCTTCAGCTATTTTGCACTTCGTTTTTCATCCCTTTTTAGTAATATTATTATTTTTGGCATCAAATCGATATTTTTTAGGTGAATAAAATTAGGTTTCTTTGGCAGAACCAACATAGGATGCAGAGCAACGAAACCTAAAACCTTCTATTAAATTAATTCTATGCTACATAGGTTACAAAACAACAACTAAATATAATTCCAAGTACATTCTTATTGTTTTTCAACCGTGTTTAACAATATAACGAATCAAATAGCCATTAAGCGAATTATATACTACATAGGATACGAAACAACGAGTAAAGTAATTATAAATACAAAGTAAATTTTAATCTTCAACTTTTATTAATTGTTTGACCTTTTTAATTATTTAAAAAGACTTAATACTTTTTTTATATGGTGATATTAGGGATGAAATACCTTTTCAATTAATAAAAGTATAATTATTTTCTTGTATGGTGATATAGCAATAGTTTTAAATCTCTTTTCAAAGTTTTCTAAATTTTTATTTCGATTTCTCAAGACTTATTAGGTAAGAGAAATATTTCAAAATGCACACTTTTCTGACTTTCTAAATTTTATTTTATAAGATCAACACTTAACATATTATTACTTTGGATATACATTTTGTACCAATTGTCACAGGGAATATTGGTGCAATGCACTAAAATAGATAATAAATACTTATTTAAAAAACATGGAAGTACAAAGTAGATGAGCAGTACAAACTGTCCGGCTCATCGTCGCGGTCTTTCTCGATGTTCTTGGCATAGTTCTTGGAATGAAAATCCACCAAAAGTGAGGCAATAATTGAGGAATTTTCGAAAACATTATTGTTCAGTGGCTATTAACTTTTTATAGCTACCATATATATAATTAATTCATATAGCTACTATTCAGTTATTACGCGACTGTATTTGCTGTATTCGCGCTACTGTATTCATGAATACAATAGCAGAAATCGCCTAAAAAACAGGGGAGTCCAGCTGTGCGCGACTG
>AWOL01S0013486.1:53614-104644 GCA_000715115.1 Nicotiana otophora | reverse complement strand
CAGTCGCGCACAGCTGGACTCCCCTGTTTTTTAGGCGATTTCTGCTATTGTATTCATGAATACAATAGCAGAAATCGCCTAAAAAACAGGGGAGTCCAGCTGTGCGCGACTGTATTCGCTGTATTCCGCTACTGTAATCATGAATACAGTAGCAGAAATCACCTAAAAATAGGAGAATCCAACTGTTTAATAACGGAAAGATGATCAATTAGCGTGTATCACTCCTAATTTAACTCAACAAAATCAATTCTAAAAAAATTTCACTGCTACTATGCTGTATTCCATGTATTCGCGCGACTGTATTTATAAATACATTGAGGTAAAAAATAGGGATTACAGATGTTTAATTATGTATTCCATGTATTCGCGCGAATGTATTTATAAATACAGCCGCCTAAAAGATAGTGATTACAGGTGTTTAATAACGGAAAATGCAATATTGAATTGTATTCAACTTTACTATATTGAATTCAGTTGTATTCAAACAACAAAAACTCAAGAAAATAGGATGTATACCGTTCTATTCAATTCGACTGTATACATTTTATTAAATTCACAGATACTCACTATTTACATTGTATTCAATTCACCGTATTCAATTCGACTGTATTCAAACAAAAAAAAATCACAAAAGCACAATGATATTAGGCTGTATTCAAAAAATACAAACCTTTGGAATACATAAATACATGCGAAAAAATAATGTATTTATATAAAAATACAATGTATTTGAGTGAAGTTGTACAAAATACATATATTTGTATCATTGTATGTGACTAAATAGCAAAGAAGAGAAGAAAGTTCGCCTGGAAATATTTTTTCCGGCCAAGCAAAATACTGTATACATTGTATTAAAACTAAAAATGGAGACGAACAAAAACCCGACCCTCAAATCTTCTCCGGCGTAAAAAATGTTGAAGTATCCGTCGTTCATGTTATAATACCCATGCTCTACTCGGATTATTCCAATATTATTTTTGCTCCCTGCGCAGTGGCCCTAGCCTCAGTGCGACAAGCTCCTCCTTGCTATGGAGGAATATGATTTTGAAGAAAAGGTACGTCTTTCCCCTCTTTCTCCCATCAGTTTAGAAGTATTTTCAATTGCATTAACCCTAGAGGATTCGGCCAGAAAATTCACGATTAGAAGCAAGTATTTTGCTCGAAGAGAGAGAAGGAAGAGAGAGAGAGAAAGAAGAAAACATTTGTTGAGATTTTGAGAGAGAATCGTGTGTTAACTGAAAAAAAGAGAGAGAAAAAATATAAGTAGCGTATTTCACGCCTCAATGGTAGTGCATACCATAACTACCTATTTTGCTATAAAATATAAAAGGTAGCTATAGAAAATAATATTTTAAAATAATTTTGGTTTATAACAAATAGGGGGTATACCTTTGCCATAGGAGGAAAAATTTCCTAAAATTAATACCGAAGCAGCAAGGCCCAACTCCTTTGCAACCAAACTTAGTAGTAAACTTAGTAGTAAAGTGATAATACCTTTACCTTCCTATAGACTATTTGAAACTTTATTATCCTCCCTACTCAAGTTTTAATTTAATTATATAGGCATATACAATTTATCAATTATATACATTTTAGGAATTTAATGAGAATCAATTAACTCCTATAATCTCGCTAACGTATATAACCCACTCCCCCACGTTTCTCTATCCATACCCCCCACGATTTTGTACTCTCTCCCTCCATTAATGCTCTCTTCCATTTTTGTTCAAAATCCTTTTATAATATCTCTCAATCTTTCTGAATTCTTGCTCAAAATCTTACGAAATCAGTAACAGCTTACAATTTTCCTTCTCTTACAATGAAGAATAAAGGAGTTCCGAAGAATAGCCCTAAAAAAGCTAATGTTGGTGATATTTCTACTTTTGATTTGGATGTTTTCTCACAGGATTCACCCAAAAAAAGTAGTGGAATTGACACATATAAAACCAGAGACAAAGTCCAAGCTTTTTCCCTCGTGAAGTTAGGGCAGAAGCTCGAACAAAACTCAAGCATGACAGGGATGCCGGTGAAGCTTCGATATCTGCTAAATCAGTAAAGCGGAAGGGCAAAGAAATTGCTCGTGATGATGTTTTCGTCGAAGAAGAAGTTATCCCGAAACCTGAAAAAACAATCAAAGTTTCTCCTACTGTCAAACCTTCAAAAAAGAAGAAGGTTCAAAAATCTCCTAAAACCATACCCCAACAATCATTGGAGAAGGTAAGATTTTAGTAGTTACAATTTTGGTTCTTTTTTTAGTTACAAAACCTTTTCTCATTCTCATGACTATACATATTTTTTGTTTTTCTATATTTGTAGAAATTTTATCTACATTGTGTATATTTGTTGTTGGTTATCAACTTTTTTATATTTCTCTGGAAATTATAGATTTTTTGTATATTATTCGAAATCATTTTGTTAGGGAATGTACTACATGATTTAGTTGGTTTTATTGGTTATTATTTGCTCTATTTGTAGATGTTAGTTTTATTTTCTGTAAACAAATTGTATATATTATGTCTAGTTCTTAGTTTCTAGTTTCTTGCTCTAAACATAATTTTATCATTGCATTTGTAATTTCAATGTAGTCAGTTGTTATATATGTTTACTAATTTTGTAACTTACTTGTATGCAATGTGTCTTTCACACTGTAGATAAAGTGTAGTCGAATTGTGATTATTTTATTTTTTGGGCTTTAAACAAGTTTTATTAACTTACTGTTTCTTTTGGTGTAGAATCAAATATTATTTGCACCACATGATGTTGATTATGGCATCACTAGGTTCCAGATATTATCCGATCCTGCTGTTCCTATCACGCCTCATCCTCGGGAAGCACGATCGGCGATCAACCAAGTGAACCCGGCCGAGTAAGCTTGTTAAATACTTTTTACTCAATTAACCCATGATCAAGAAAAGACGTTATTTCATTAATTATACGGTAGGAATCTCATTCATATAATCCTAAATCATTTCATTAGTCATTGTGCCTTTAAGTCTCAATATACATATTTCTTATAGTTCAAGTGGAACAAGTGATCAAACACAACATAACTTGTTTAACATTCGCGACACCCATATACAACTCGCATAGTGTATATGGAAGCCTCTAAAGATATAAAAGAGAGTAAAGATGGTGCCGGCAATAAAGCCCCGGCTATACCTCAAAAAGTGACCATAATATAAATAAAATGTACAATACATAACCCCGGAATGAAATGGCGCTCACCGAGTCCGCTGAGAAGAGGATGCAACACTATCTGTGATCCGAACTATCTGCTATGTAACCACATGCATCCATTTAAAGATGCAGCGCCCCCGACAAAAGGGACGTTAGTACCGTCGAATAGCACTAGTATGTATAGCTAAACACCAACTCAATAGAATGAATAATAATATAAGAGGAACAATTAAGAATTCAATAAAAGCTTCTAATAATAGTAAAACAACAAATTAAGGATCATATACATTTCCAAGAAAATTTTCATATATTAGGTTGGGTGACCTTTAGTACTGATATTCCACAATTTACAATACCTCCGTATTCTTATACGGAGTCCGATCTCGGCCCGATCGGCTAGGACATCTCATCTGAGACATTACCACAATTTCATTATAACTTTCCAGCACGGTACCACCATGCGTGCGACATGGCATCCGATCACGGCCCGGTCAGCTAGGCCATCTCATTTGAGACATCAACCCTTTTCACAATTTCATCCACAATACCACCGTGTCCTTACACATAGTCCTATCTCGGCCCGACCGGCTAGGCCATCTCATTTGAGACATTACCTTTTTTAGTCAATCATCTCACATCGTATTTTTTCATATACTTTTGATTCATTGACACTAGTGATTACGATTACAAAGTCATTCTTGGCAATTGGCCGTATTTCATAGTTCCAGACCCCTTTTCCACATTCAATATCATTATCATTATCAACAACAGTAAGGCTTCCCATTCAAGACATTAAATTCACATATGAACAATTTGGGAATCTTAGGCACATAGAGGCTTTTCATACAATTTGGCAGAACCTTTATTTCGATCTTGACATGAAGTCTTAACATTTCTAATACATATTCCACATTTTTGAATACATCCTCAATAACAAGATAACATGATGAAGCATTTAGAATAAATACTGAACTTGCATCCTTCAACACAAACACGTTATCGCCAATTCTATAATGATCAAGGGCTTACTCCAATTACATGATCATCGTGGGGTTCGATTCTAAGAAGAAGGGGGTTTAGCCAACATACCTCAATTGATCTCCTTAAAACTCTAAGATGTTCCGGAATATTAGCCACTTTAATCTATTTTAACAATATAACAAATTTGAAAGAAAATTAGGAAGATGAATATGGTTTTAGCTCATTTGAGCATATTATCAAACACTAAGTGTGCATCAATGCTTTAACGCCCTTTTGTGGAGGATTTCATCCTTCCCCAACTCATTCTCTATTATGTTTAGCTCACAATCTTTCCACATACTACAAGGATACATGCATGCAAGATAAGCACTCCCATCCCCATGAATTACCTTACTAATGGCCCATTCTAGTTACATTTTGAAATTAAGAGTTTGGGTGATAGAATCTTACCTCTTAGGAAGAAGACCTAGGTGCCTCTCTTGATAATCTTCAAGATTTTAAGTGAGAATTGAAGAGAAATGTGACGAAGATCACTTCTCCCTCTAGGACCCTCTCTCTCACTCTAAAAATATCAGAAAATATGATCAAAATGGTCCATGGGATGTGTTTTAACGAAATAGGGTCGGGTTTAAAAATCCCAAAAATGAAGCTCCGGAACGGGTTCTGCAGTCGCATATGCGACCGCATAATGACCGCGATAATTAGGGGGGGGGAGGGGGGGCAGAACTGGAAAAGAACTAATTTAGTCTGTGGTCACTATGCGGCCTGTAGACCTGTTCTACGGTCGCATAATGCACTGCAGAAACGTTCTACGGTCGCATAGTGCACTGCAGAACCTCCCTCTGAAAAATCCCAAGGCGGGATATGCGACAAGAATGCGGCCCGTGAAACGGTTATGCGGCCGCATAATGGCCGCGAAATTAGGCATCAAAATGCCCAATAAATCTGCCCCATTCTGCGACTAGTTTGCGGTCCGCAGAGTGGTTTTGCAGCCACAGAATAGGCTGCAGAAGTGCATACTTTTGCTCAACATTTTCCTTCAACTCCCAGCGGACTGTTCAATCCAAAATGTCTGAACCGCGGCGAGCTAGCTCGCCTCGAAGAATTTCTACTATTATTAACCTCTATGCCTACTTTGGCATCACGGAACCCGGGTTTTTAGAAAATATTTTACGGGGCCATACATCCTCCCCCACTTAAGATCATTCGTCCTCGAATGAGGGTTAAGGTCTACTATTCGCATCTCATGCAACTCAGTTTTTATACCCTACACCAGCAACCCCAAACTTAACTAACTCTTAAAAGTTTTCAAATATTTTGTCAGAGTTTCCTTTGTAACTAGGCCTATCCACCTGTCAGATAGCCCCAGAAACACATCTTACAAACGTATACAGAATCCAATAACATAACATAACTCATAACCACACCAACCGTGGCCTCATGTAAACAACATATAATCAAAAGGAGCACCTTTACATTAATTGAACAAATGATACAAAATTCTTTGGCGAGAGGTTCATAAAATAAAGGGTTACATATCTATTCAAACAAGTGAGGATACTTCGTCTTCATTTCTTCCTCGGCCTCCCACTTGACCTCTTCAACCTGTTGGTTTCGCCATAACACTTTCACGGAGGCAATTTCTTTATTCCTCAACTTTCGGACTTGTCTATCAAGAATGGCAACCGGAATCTCTTCATATGTTAATTCTTCATTAAACTCAATGGTCTCAGCTTGCACAATAGTTGACGGATCTCCAACTACCTTCTTAAACATAGACACATGGAATACCGGGTGCACTAATGATATCTCGTGTGGTTGCTCAAGTTTGTACGCCACCTGACCGATCCTATGGCTGATGTTATATGGACCGACATACCTCAGACTCAATTTTCCCTTTTTTCCAAACCGCATAATACCCTTCACGGGGAAAACCTTCAAGAATACCCAGTCATCTTCTTTGAACTCTAAGTCTCTGCGACGAACATACGAATAGGATTTTTGATGACTCTGAGCAGTTTTCAACTGCTCCTTTATGATTTTAACCTTTTCCATAGCCTGATATACAAGGTCTGGCCCTATGAACTCTGCTTCCCCAATCTCGAACCACCCAATGGGATATCTATATATCCTGCCATATAATGCCTCAAATGGTGCCATCTGAATACTTGCATGAAAGTTGTTGTTATAAGCAAACTCTATGAGTGGTAAATGATCATCCTAGCTACCCTTGAAATCAAGAACATAAGTACGCAACATGTCCTCAAGCGTGTGAATAGTCCGGTCTGCTTGCCCGTCAGTCTGGGGATGGAAAGCTGCACTAAGATTCACCTGAGTACCTAAACCTTGCTGAACTTTCTTCCAAAAATTGGCCGTGAACTGAGCCCCTCAATCAGAAATGATAGAAACTGGAGTGCCATGTAGCCTGACTATTTCCTTGATATACAACTGAGTATACTCTTCCGCTGTGCCGGTAGATTTAACTGGCAAAAAGTGTGCTGATTTTGTGAGTCGGTCCACGATCACCCAAATTGAGTCAAACTTGCGTGGAGTGCGAAGTAATCCTACCACAAAGTCCATATTAATCATTTCCCACTTTCACATTATAATTTCTATGTTTTGTGCCAACCCACCAGGCTGTTGATGTTCGACCTTCACTTGCTGATAATTCGGACACCTTGCCACAAAGTCCGCCGCATTCCTTTTCATGTCATTCCACCAATAGACTTCCTTGAGGTCGTGATACATCTTCGTAGAACCTGGATGCACGGAATACCTAGAAGCGTGAGCTTTGGTCATGATTCTTTCCCGGAGACCATCTACATTCAGAACACATAGTCGCCCTTGGTAACTTAGTGTACCATCATCCATGCCAAGAGTAAAATCCATAGTCTTATGTCTTTGAATCCCCTCTTTCAATTGCACCAAAAATGGATCTTTGTATTGCTTCTCTTTGACTTCCACAACAAGCGATGATTCGGCCCTATTTTGCACAAATACCCCTCCTTCATTAGAGTCCGCAAGACGAACTCCTAAACTAGCCAATCGATGGACTTCTTTGGCCAATGTCCTTTGATATACCTCCAAGTGTGCTAAACTACCCATAGATTTCCGTCTAAGAGCATCTGTCACAACATTGGCTTTCCCCGGGTGATATAGAATATCGATGTCGTAATCCTTGAGTAACTCAAGCCATTTTCTTTTCCTCAGACTCATCTCTTTTTGTTTGAAAATATATTGAAGACTCTTGTGGTCCGTGAATACATCCACATGGACCCCATACAAATAGTTACGCCAAAGTTTCAATGCAAAAACCACCGTCGCAAGTTCTAAGTCATGTGTCGGATAATTCTTTTCATGATTCTTGAGCTGACTAGAAGAATGTGCTATAACTTTGTCGTGTTGCATTAATACACACCCAATCCCAATTCTTGAAGCATCACAATATACCACAAATTCATCTGTACCCTCTGGCAGGGTCAACACCGGCGCCGTAGTCAATTTCGATTTCAACTCCTGGAAGCTCCTTTCAGAATCATCGGACCATTAGATCTTAACTACCTTCTGAGTCAATTTAGTCAACAGAGAGGCAAGAGTAAAGAACCCCTCCACAAACTTCCTGTAATACCCTGCTAAGCCCAAGAAACTGCGAATCTCGGTGGGCGTTGTAGCTCTAGGACAATTCTTTACTACTGAAATCTTTTGAGGATCAACCTTGATTCTTTCTCTAGAGACAACATGACCCAAGAAGGTGACAGATTCGAGCCAAATTTCACACTTTGAAAACTCCGCATACAATTTCTGCTGATGAAGAGTCTACAACACTGCCCCGAGATGATCGGCGTGGTCCTCTAGACCTCGTGAATACACAAAAATATCGTCAATGAACTCTATCACAAAGGAGTCGAGGAAAGGCTTGAAAACCCGATTCGTAAGATCCATGAAAGCTGCCGGGGCATTTGTTACCCCAAAAGACATTACCAGAAATTCAAAGTGCACATATCGGGTTTTGAAAGTTGTTCTCAGAATATCATGCTCCCTGATCTTTAATTGGTGATACCCGGACCGTAAATCAATTTTGTAGAAGTATCTAGCATTATGTAACTGATCAAACAAATCATTTATTCTTGGTAGTGAGTATTTGTTTTTGATTGTGACTTTGTTTAGCTGCCGGTAGTCAATGCACATCCTCAATGATCCATCTTTCTTCCTCACAAAGAAAACCGGTGCGTCCCATGGTGACACACTCGGTCGGATGAAACCCTTCTCTAACAAATCCTTCAATTGTTCCTTTAGTTCCTTCAATTCTTCTGGTGCCATTCTGTAGGGCGGAATAGATATAGGCTGCGTGCCTGGCATCACATCAATCCCAAAATCAATCTCCATATCTGGCGGAATCCCAGGGAGCTCATCAGGAAAGACCTCCGAAAATTCTTTCACAACTGCCACTGACTCGAGTGCAGGTGCCTCAGTAGTGGTGTCCGTAACTCAGACCGAATGGTAAATACACCCCTTGTTGATCATCTTTATGGCCTTAAGGTAAGAAATAAACCTACCTTTTGGCATCACATTATCCCTCTTCCACTCAATAACAAGCTCATTTGGAAATTCAAACCTCACAGTTCTAGTTCGACAGTCGAGCTTAGAAAAACATAAATAAAGCTAATCCATCCCTATAATTACATCAAAATCAACCATCCCCAATTTAATGATATTGGCCACAGTGTCCCGACCACGCACGTGACAACACAACTCCTATAAACCTGTGCGGCCATAATAGATTCGCCAACCGGAGTAGATACAGAGAACGGCTCAAGAAGCTATTCCGGTTCTATACCAAATTCCATAGCAACATAAGGGGTAACATAAGACAAGCCAGGATTAATAAGAGTATATACATCATGAGTTTTGACAGTCAATATACCTATGACAATATCTGGAGAAGCCTCTACATTCTGGTGACCGTTCATAGCATAGAAACGGTTGGGTCCTCCTGAACTCTGTGCCGTACCCCTAGCTGCACCACGCCCTACTAGTGCCGGAGGGCCTTGAGCTGGAGAGGGTGCTGAAGATGTAGCAGCTGCAGAACAGGATGGCTGTGCTGTGCCCCTGCCCACACCCTGGCAGGATGAACGACACTCCCTTTGGATATGACCCCTCAATTTGCACCCGTAACATATAGGTAAGTCCATGTAGCGAATCCCCGAGTGCATCTTCCCACACCTGGGGCATAGGGGCCTCCGCTGCTGCGAGAACCTCTCTCCTGATCGGCCTTGAAGGTGGGGTCCCCTGCTGCCCTGATTGGGCCTGAAGCAACTCCCCTGGTGCTGACTGTGCCCCGCTGGCGGTGCACTAGCTGAATACTGAGCATGAGACTGGGTTGGCCCTGATGACCCTCCCCTGAAAGCTGATCTCCCCCTACCAAATGACTCCCCAGAGTTGCCCGTAGACCAAGCCTTGCTGGTACCCTCTCGCTCCCTCCTATTCTTCAACTTTCGGTCCTCTGTAGCTTGACCAAATGCTACCATTTTCCCATAGTTCATGTCTGAATTCAAGGAATCTGTAGCGGCCTCATTGATAACCAAGGGGCTAAGGCCCTGTCTAAACCGGCGCACTCTAGCATCCATAGTAGGCAACATGAGAATGGCATATTTTGATAGGTGCACGAACTCCATGTGATACTTCCACACACTCCTACTCCCTTGCTTAAGATTCTGAAACTTTGCGGCACATGCTGCCCTAGTCCCGGCAGGCAAGAAATGGTCTATAAAGGCATCATCAAACTCACTCCATCTCGCTAGAGGGCTCCCCTCCTCCCGAGAGTCCTCCCACAGCTCAAACCAAGAATAGGCCACCCCTTTCAGGAGGTAGGCGGCCAACTCCACTCCCTCCATCTCAGTAGCGTGCATAACCCGGAGAGTCTTATGCATCTCATTAATGAAGTCATGTGGGTCCTACTCGGGATTAGCACCTGTGAACACCAGAGGATCCAACTGTAGAAACCTGTTCACCCTAGAACTACTAGAATCCCCTTGCTGGCTAGAGGATATGGGTGCAATATTCGACCTTTGGTCCTGAGAAGCCACGATACAAGTCAGCATCTGAATAGCTCCCCTAAGATCCCCATCAGAAATACCAGAGCCGGAAGTTGGGGCTGGAGGTGGAATCGGAATATCAGGTGGAGGAACCGTCACACCCTGAGTAGGTGTAGGAACTGGTGTGGCCTGGGCCGGTGTAGTGGAATCAGGTAATGTAGCAGTCGGGGGATTATCCTCACCCCTCGGGTGTTCACCCGCATCATTAAATAAAGGGTCAACTTCCCCTCCTAAGGCGGCGTTGGCTCCTTGGCTAGTTCTTGCTCTCTTCTTAGGTGCCATATACTGAAAGTTAAAGGAATGCACGAGTTAGAGGAGGAACAATTGCACAATTAGTTTCATCGCACGATCCAGAATATCAAAGAAGGGTATTGTTCCTAAATATCCAAATAGCCTCCAACTTATAGATGTGGTCGGCAACACACCGATAAGAAGGACTCTACCAGACACGGCTCCGAGACATCCTAGGACACTTTAAAACCTTAGGCTCTGATACCAAGTTTTTCTTGCCCCATCCTCGGGAAGCACGACCGGCGCTCAACCGAGTGAACCCGGCCGAGCAAGCCTATTAGATACTTTCTACCCAATTAACCCATGATCAAGAAAAGACGTGATTTCATTAATTATATACCAGTAATCTCATTCATACAATCCTAAATCATTTCATTAGTCATTGCACCTTTAAGTCTCAATATACACATTTATTATAGTTCAAGTGGAACAAGTGATCAAGCACAACATAAATTTATTAACATTCGCGACACCCATATACAACCCACAGAGCGTCTACGGAGGCTCTAAAGATACAAAAGAGAGTAAAGATGGTACCGGCAACAAGGCCCCGGCTATACCTCAAAAAGTGACCATAATATAAACAAAAGGTACAATACATGAGCCCGGAATGAAATGGGGCTCACCGAGTCCGCTGAGAAAAGGATGCAGCACTATCTGTGATCCGCACTGTCTGCTATGCAGCCACATGCATCCATTTAAAGATGCAGCACCCCCAGCAAAAGGGACATTAGTACCGTCGAATAGCACTAGAATGTATAGCTAAACACCAACTCAATATAATGAATAATAATACAAGAGGAACATAGAAGAATTCAATAAACGAATCAAGTAATAGTAAAACAACAAGTTAAGGATCATATACATTTTCAAGACAATTTCCATATTACTAGGTTGGGTGATCTTTAGTACCGATATTCCACAATTCACAATACCTCCGTATTCCTACACGGAGTCCAATCACGGCCCGATCGGCTAGGCCACCTCATCTGAGACATTACCACAATTTCATTATAACTTTCCAGCATAGTACCACCATATGTGCGGCATGGCGTCCGATCATGGCCCGATTGGCTAGGCTATATCGTTTGAGACATCATCCCTTTTCACAATTTCATCCACAATACCACCGTGTCCTTACACGGAGTACGATCTCAGCCCGACCGGCTAGGCCATCTCATTTGAGACATTACCTTTTTCAGTCAATCATCTCACATCGTACTTCTTTCATATACTTTCGATTCATTGACACTAGTGATTACAATTACAAAGTCATTCTTGGCAATTGGCCGTATTCTATAGTTATAGACCCCTTTTCCACATTCAATATCATTAGCATTAGCAACGACAATAAGGCTTCCCATTTAAGACATTAAATTCACATATGAGCAATTTGGGAATCTTAGGCACATAGAGGCTTTTCATACAATTTGACATAACAACCTTTATTTCGATCTTGACATAAAGTCTTAACATTTCTAACACATATTCCACATTTTTGAACACATCCTCAATAATAAGATAACATGATGAAGCATTTAGAATAAATATTGAACTTTCATCCTTCAACACAAACACATTAAAAATCACCAATTCTATTATGATCAAGGGCTTACTCCAATTACATGATCACTGTGGGGTTCGATTCTAAGAAGAAGGGGGTTTAGCCAACATACCTCAATTGAGCTCCTTAAAACTCTAAGATGTTCCAGAATATTAGCATATTATCAAATACTAGGTGTGCATCAATGCCTTAAGGCCCTTTTTGTAGAGGATTCCACCCTTCCCCAACCCATTCTCTATCATTTTTAGCTCACAATATTTCCACATACTATAAGGATACATGCATGCAAGGTAAGTATTCCCATCCCCATGAATTACCTTACTAATGGCCCATTCTAGTTACATTTTAAAATTATGAGTTTGGGTGATAGAATCTTACCTTTTAGGAAGAAGACCTAGGTGCTTCTTTTGATAATCTTCAAGATTTTAAGTGAGAATTGAAGAGCAATGTGATGAAGATCACTTCTCCCTCTAGGACCCTCTCTCTCACTCTAAAACTATCAGAAAATATGATCAAAATGGTCCATGGGATGTGTTTTAACGAAATAGGGACGGGTTTAAAAACCCCAAATATAAAGCTTCGGAACGGATTCTGCGGTCACATATGCGACCGTATAATGGTTATGCGGTCCTCATAATGACCGCGAAAATGGGGCAGCCAGAATTGGAAAAGAAGTGGTCTGTTCTGTGGTCACTATGCGTCCCGCAGACCTGTTCTGCGGTCGCATAATGCACCGTAGAACGGTTCTGCGGTCACATAGTGCACCGCAGAACCTCCCGTCAAAAAATCCCATGGCGGGATATGCGACAAGAATGCGGCCCGCGAAATGGTTATGCAATCGCATAATGGCCGTGAAATTGGGCATCACAATGCCCTAGAAATCTGCCCTATTCTGCCTCCAGTCAGCGGTCCGCAGAGTGATTCTGCGGCCGCAGAATTGGCCACAGAAGTGCATACTTCTGCCCAACATTTTCCTTCAACTCCCAGCGCACTGTTCAATCCAAAAAGTCCGAACCTCTACGCCTACCTTGGCATCACGGAACCTGAGTTGTTAGGAAACATTTTATGGGGCCTTACAGTTCCTGACCAAATCAAGGTGTCATTGTCTGAAAATAGGTTAAAGTTGTTTAAGAAGACATGTTTTGGGCATTTTCTTTCCCTGCCCAAAATATGTATCCAAAATCAGGCAATTCACCTTCTCATGAAGTATGAATTGAACGCACCCGGTTCTCATTTTTTACAGCAGAGATAAAGGGTGAGAGGCTGAACTTTAGGTTGAGGGAGTTTGCCCTTATCACTGGCCTTAGATGTTTTACAAAAGTAACAGACTTTAGTTACACAACTAAGTATGACAGTAAAACAATAAGGAGCTATTTTCCGAACAAGGAAAAAGTTAAGAAGTCATACTTGAAACAAATTGTAACCAGTCGTAGTTGGGTGAATGATGAGGATGCAGTCAAGCTGTGTATTCTCTATCTGATAGAATTCTTCCTCTGTCCTTCAGAGAAAGATAATGGTTTAATAGACCATTTTAGGTTCTATTTGGTGGACTCGGGGAAGTATGCGAATTTCGCATGGGGTATCGAAGCTTGTACATAATTGCTTCAGTCTTTTAGGCATAAGCTCAATCCTTCTGTGCATTTTTATCTCATTCGAGATTTTTCACTCGCTATGCAAATCTGGTTGTATGAGTGTTGCTCTACAGTCAACACTGATATAGCTATAAGGGTTGGTAATTCGATCCCCCGCATACTTAACTGGTTAGCTAGTAAGGACAAGATATAGATTTCTGCATTGGAAGAGAGAATGATCAAACCATCATGGATCAAGGTAAATATTTTTCACTTCTGGACAAATAATATAATACAAATTATCTACATATTTCATACATATGATGACTAGGTCTCTCACAATTGTTTTTTACTTAGTTCACCAACATGCTTGAAGCCCCAGAAGAGCTTTCTAGAATGACTTTGCCAGACAAAGTTGAATATATCCTTAAAGAAGCTAAAACAAAGGCCGAGCATCCGATAGATGCTCCATCTCCATCTGGACATAAGTAGGCAATAGGAATAGATGACAAGAAAGATATTGTGAAACAATAAAAAAATATTAAGAAAAAATATTGATAAGGTAACATCTTAATATAATCCTAGTTGGTTTTTTAATTTATGTTATGCAAATTATTTCTTTAACTCTTTCTATTTTAATACATAGGTCGGTTCAGACCTTGGATTGTTCAAGAAAGAGGTATACCTAATTCTTGATTTTTATTCTTCTTTATATATATATATATATATATATATATATATAAAATCCTCTAATTTTCAGATACATTATAACCATTTTTTGTTCTTTAGATTTTTCAAGAACTAGGTAGCATTCGACTGCTGCTCAGTGATTCCATCAAGTCTGTGTTACAGGCAATAAAACGCCAACAGGATACGAACATTGATGAGGGTTTCATTCGAAATATATTTATTTTGGACAACAATTTTTACCATGTTTATGTTTATATTAGCATTCATAAAGTATATAGCCTAACAAATTCCCATTGCAGTTTACTCGTAGTTATGTGAAAAATGATGAGCATTACAAAGAAAAGAACAAACAACAGAATCCGGACAGTAGTGCTAAACCAGTGTTGGGCAGCAACAATAAAACATGTATTTTAATAATTTTAACATAATTTGATAACAAATAATCTATATTATATTTACATTATATATACATTATATCTACATATAGCTTAAATTACCAACAAATAATCTATATTATATTTTCAATTGTTGTCTTAGATACATGACACATTTCTGACATTCAAAATGAGGAGAATGTTCCTGTAGGTGTTGATTTATCTTTCCAATTTCAAGGGGCATTGGAGGAAGAAACTACATGTATGATTTAGTACATTTTATCTACATATTTAACATTACATATTAAATCTCGTCTACAGGACAATATTTCAACAAATTAACTACAATTAAACTACAATTTATCTACAATGTTGTTTCTGTTTATTACAAATGATCTATAATCTTATTAAGTCGTACACATTTATTGTAACAGAGAAGGAATCTATGCATGTGGACTCTCCAAAACATGATGTAAAAGTTGGCATACAAGGAGAGCATTTAAGTGAGGAGAAGGAGACTATGCATTTGCAATCTCCCATTCAACAAGCAAATATTATATAACAAGGAGACGATTGCAATGAAGCTTTCAATGGTATTATATGTTACAATATAATTGTAGGAAAACAACAACAACTTTCATATAAGTTTCAGTTTTCCCAAAAGAACTAATGCAACCAACATACAATGTTGTTCTTTTGCTTTAAATTTTGTAGGTGAACCAGCCGACTACATCAATGTAGGTAATTCGGACAATGACTCCAAGTCTGGAAAATGGANATATAATTGTAAAAAAAAAATAACAACTTTCATATAAGTTTCAGTTTCCCCAAAAGAACTAATGCAATCAACATACAATGTCGTTCTTTTGTTTTAAATATTGTAGATGAATCGGCCGATTACATCAATATAGGTGATTCAGACAATGACTCTATGTCTGGAAAAAGGGAAGTAACACTTGATGATTTTGAGCTGCCAGAGAACTTCTCACAGATTGTTAAGTTCGGCGAGGTAAATGAAGATGAAACAACCCCTGTGCATCAGGGAAGAACAGGGGTTCCTGGAAAGCATGCCAGATCCCCCTTTCTCCCTTATTTCAGTTCTGGGGGAAGCACGTCTGTTGGACCTCCTCCAATTTTCAACATCAAGCATCCATTTACTGGGGTTATTGGCGACGATGTTAATCCTGACTTGTAGGAAGAATTCAATAAGTGGTTATATTTAGGTACCGACACAGTTTCAAAGAGATTAGATTATACAATTTTTTTTATATTATCGAGTGCATACAATTTATGGATTTCCAATTGAAACTACATAATAATTGTATGTTCTATGTCTTTAAATAGGAGGAAGGCACCTTATACTTTAAAAGATAACCAGCTCAAACCGTGGTTTAATCTTGGAGTGGAGAAAGTTGATAAAAATGACTGGTTTTATACTTTGGCACATTCCGGGCAAGTCCTCAATAACACAGTACACACATACCCTGGCAGAATTTAATGATTAGTTGTAGTATTCTGTTATTTTAGAAATCTGTAGATGTCTTTTTTGAAAATTGTAGTTAAATTGTATGAAGCATTGAGAATTAATGAAATCTTTTTTTTGCAGCATATTGATGTTATTTTATGCTATTTGAGAAAGAGAGGAAGGTACGGTCCTTAAAACAAAACACGATTTACAACCACTGACTGTATGTACAAGACTAGAATTGAACAAATTTATAAGAGGTACATTAATGCTCCTGTCGATAAGAAATGTGTTGTTGTCAAACCCCAGGATGTCGTATCAGAATACATATTGAGGTACCGATTACTTGTAAATGTTGCATGTGACAAAGTTGATTTTGTGATTATGCCCATAAACATTGTGGAAAAATTTCATTGGTTGTTGGATGTGTTTGACATTACCGATAGGGTTCTATATGTTATGATTCTATGGTCTCTTCACGAAATCACAAAGTTGTTGAATATGTTGTCGATAAATTTGCTATTATGATCCCCTTCTACTTGTCATGCACCGGCTTCTATGGAAAACGTCCAGACATCAACTACAAGAACACAAAGACATACACTGAAAAAGGTGTTACTGACCCTCTTGACATTCAGTGGTTGGTCGGTGAGATACCCCAGCAAAAAGAAAGATCACTGTATGTGCTGCTTTTCCTTCTATCTATCTAACCAATTGTATTTTACATTGAATGCTAAATCTTTTCCCCTATTATTTTTTGCAGTGACTATGGTATTTACGTGGCGGCATTTGCAGAATATGCCAACATTTGAGAACTATCGATTTCAAAGGAAGACCTTTCAGATATTGATCAACACCGTAGACGCTATGGAGAACTCCTTTGGGATTATGCTAGAAAAAAGCAAGAGCTTAGTGCAATTAGTGAAAGTGAGGTGACTGAAAGTTTATCAAGAAGAAAAGGTGCACCAGTTGTGAACGAGAGAACACAAGTCCGAAAAAGGAAGAATTAGTTGCCATTTTCAGTAGAAAAATTATAATTAAAGTGTTTAGTTGTAGCTAGATTGTAGTAAAGTTGTAGACAAATTATTTATTAAGAACAAGTCAGCTAAAATTTATTTGTAGCAGATTTGTGCTACAGTTGTTTTACCTTTTATTTTATTATTTTGTCCAGAATTCTACTACTTAGAATAGAAAATATCTGTGGCTTTTTTGTTGGTTAAAAGTTGTTAGTACTTGATCTCGATATTAGTATTATATAATTTTTTTACAACATAACTACAATTATATCTACAACTACTATACAAAAATACATAATCTATTCAATTTTAGCAGTGTTGTTAGGAAAGGCTGAAAAGTAATAAATAAACCCAGTATTTGAACAAAATAACTACAAACCAATTGCATTAAGAGTTGAAATCTGTTAACATTCATTATAGGAGACAATCTTTATTCAAATTAGCAACACAATTACACCACAACTATAATTCTCCAGAACAGAACAAATACAACTTCACATGTCTTAAAGAACAAATTATCATCAACAGTACTCAGTAAAAAAAAAGCTTTAAACTGGCTACTAGCTAATATACGACATATATTGTTCTCAAGCTGTGTTTGAAACAGAGACAATATTAATGCATGCTAAACTGCTAAATAATATCACATATAAGTTGTAAGCCAACTAAAAGTATCAAAACAATGTAAATGCACATCTTAGAACCCATATCAAGGACTAACATATCAAACTAAGAACTAATATATCAAACTCATGCTAGACTTGGACATGAACTAGATAGTTTAAATACATATAGCATGATTTCGATGACAAGCAATTAATCTAAGAGTTAAAGTCTTACTTTCCTCAAAAATAGCAAACCTTCACTTCACTTGAATTGCTAAAACTACATAAACTATCTCCAATGACCTCAATCAATTCAAAATAATGAATAATATGTCCAAATTAGCCTAGAGAAGAGAAACAATTCATATAATTTTAGGACGTCTCAAAGTCAGGGTCAACTCTCAAATAACTCCAAACTTTATCTTCAGGTTGACGGTTCAAAGTTCAAAACAATTCATGTGGGCACATTACCCATTAGCTTAGGAATGCATTGCTATAATCAAAATCTTAACTTGATATCATTTACTAGTCCACACCATCCTTTTACCTCTTTTAAGTTTAGATCTAAAATATCCAATTTTAGCATTTAAATCTCATAATTTAACGGTTCAAATCGCATAAAATCGAGTACAATATCAAAACTAGTGTAGGGAAATCGTACTTTAAATTCCAATTGATAACTCCATCATTTTGGATCCCTAGGTTTAGAGTTCAAACCGAAAAACTCGAGAAAATGGCTGCTGCAATTTCATAGCAACTTTTTGTACTGCTATAGGGTCTCCTACGCGATCGCGCCGGTCAAAGATGACCCCCCTTGCGGTCCCGCTGATTAAAACGACCCCTGATCTTCATGTTACAACCCATGTTTTCGTACGTACGAGTCGTCATAAGTTAATTGATGTAAGCTCAGAAATGAAATCATATTTGAAAAGTTTGCAAAGTAAGTTAATCATATTACCTCGGAGGTTACAAATATTGAAGATCATGAACAACAAGTACAAAGATGGTCGGAAGTGTCAGAAGCTAAAGGAATTGAAAACAAATAATGTTTCGTCGAAAGTCGACAAATTGGGAATGTTATAACATGTATTTTTGGAGTGAGACCAGGGTGTTTAAATTGATACCGGATTGGACGGGTGGGTAATCCACCAGACAACACGGGACATACATGCAACCAACGCTTCGAAGATGGTAATACATGTGGGTGAGAGGACACAATGCCCCATGTTAGTTTCAGCAGCTTTAGCAGTTTATCAGCATTAGCAACATTATGTTTACTTTCATTATTTGTATCATTCATGATATCTGACTCGGTTGTTTTATTGGTATATAACATTTGCTAGTTACGATTAGCCCTGGCGATGCCAAGGCCCAGTTGTATAGTTAAAGGCAATAAAGTTGTGCTATCTCATTTTCATTGTCATAGAAGTATAAGTAAAAATTTCTTTAGAACTCCCAAAATATTGTTGGGTTGTTTTTCTTTTAAATATTATTGGATTGACACAACAAATTTAATCCAAAAAAAAATAGGGTGAATGACACAGTTACCCACAAAAACAAAACTATTTACCCTTATCTATCCATGTGTTTTTCTACCCATCAAACTAATTACATGTCCTACCTATAGTAGTTTTTGTGGAGAATTTTCTCTTTTTTCTTAAATTCTTTTTTATTTCTATGCTTTTTTTTTCTTTTTTTCCTTTTTTTCTTTCTTTTCTCCTTTTCTTTTTTCTCATTTTCTTCTTATTTTTTCTTTTATTCATTTAATTTTGCCCCAATCGTATTATTGTTATTTTTATCATAACATATTTCACACTCAATTTTGACTCCTTCTGTATTTTTTTCCTTTTTATTTATTTTCTTTATTTCTTGTTCCTTTTCTAATTCCATTTAACTTTTTTTCTTTTTTTTTCTTCTTTATTTCTTGTTAATTTTCTAATTTCATTTAACTTCTTTTTTATACTCTTTTTCTCTTCATAATCTAATTTCATTTACTGTTTTCACTATTTTTTTTTTATTATTATTATTATACAATAAGAAAAAATAACTGATATAGTAAATATTTCATGAAAACGCCGTCTAAAATTTGAACAAGGACCTGAAAAATTTTGAAAATCTTAAAAATGGTCCAATTACAACGGTATACTGTTGCAGCATATTATATACTATTGTAGTATATTGTATATTATTACAGTATACTATTACAATATATTGTATACTATTATAGTATATTATTATAGAAATACTATTGTATGTACTGCTAAATTATATTGTAGTAGTAAACCGAATAATATATCAAATTATTTTATAGTGTATTATATACTGTAACGATATATTATTGGGTAATTGTGTTTCTTCTTCAGATTAAAAAGCTCCAAGCTCAACAATGGAAGGTCTTCAAAAATTTAATTCCAATAATCACCGCAAATGAGCTCCAAATGCAGCCAAATTTCAGTATAAACTTCCCAAAGGTACTATAGATAACATATTGTAACACCCACTTTGAATCAAACAACAAAATCTTAAGTTGATAATTCATACTAAAAAGCTTCAAGCTCAACAATGGAAGGTCTTCAAAAATTTAATTCCAATAATCACCGCAAATGAGCTCCAAATGCAGCCAAATTTCAGTATAAACTTCCCAAAGGTACTATAGATAACATATTGTAACACCCACTTTGAATCAAACAACAAAATCTTAAGTTGATAATTCATATTAAAAAGCTTCAAGCTCAACAATGGTGGCTCTTCAAACACATATAAAAATCAGATCTGGAATTTTGATAAAAGACTTTAACAACACCCATTTCGGATACCACTTAAAACACCTAAAAATTTATCATTGTCCCTTAATCGAGAACCACCATACCTTCGCCAATCTTTTATATACATTACAAAAAGATGTCGAGCAACCGTGATCATATAATACTGCCGAGAGAACCATTGAAGAAATAAACCAAGATGAGGTTCCTGTGCAACAGCTCATAGGAAAGGAACTTTCTTGCCAGAACTTAAAACAATATGACTCCTTAAATTTGGAATCTAGCAATTTACCCCACACCTAAAAGGTTTGCTATCTCTTTAACTAATTTCGGGTCAATTGATATGATTACAGTCTTGATTAAAATACCCACATAGATTTTAAATGGAGAATTGTTGAAAGAAGGCGACACTTAAAAGCTATTGGCCAACAAACAAACAAGAAGAGTTTTGGTGGAGATGTCTTTTAGGCAAAGGGGGATTAGCGAGTAATTAATTTTGGTGGCATGTGTAATTTTTGTAATTCTTTTGAGAATGGGTAAATACGGGTAACTAGTTTGGGTTGAATAGGCAATTTGCATAGTTTTCCCAATAAAAGAGATACAAAAAAATGTAGATGGGAGAGTTAAAGGCTCATGTATGAATTTTAAAGCCCATAAATGTAGTAACTCAAACAAAGTTCAAATCAATACTAATGCTAACAAAAGAAATTCATTTCAATACTAGGAATAACGATAATGTTAGATAATTATTTTAGTTTTACATTGGTTTATAATGAAAATGCATAACTTAGTTTATCTTTTTTTAGTGCTTAGTTATGTAATTAATATTAGTACTTATTAGCTATACTTATTTTAGCATGACCTATATAGTATTTTTAGATTATGTTAATTTTTATTATGACTTATTAATTAGCAATATTTGTTTTATATAATTTTATTTTTTGATCTTTGTTATTAAATATTTTAGTATAATGCTATGACTTATCTCAGATTATTGTGTTAGTTTCTTGAAAAATACATTATATAGTTATATTTTACTAGGACTTAAGAAATATTTGGAGCACAAGTTACATATTTTATGCTATGAAGATTTTACCGAAAAAAACCCGAAAACCCGAAACCTCCCGAATAACCCGAGATTGAAAAATCCGACTTTGTTGGTTTGATCTGGTTTATAAATTTAAAAATCCGATACCATTAATTTGGTTTGATAATTGAAAAATTCGAACCAACCCGACCTATGTAGACCCCTATTAATGTGCGTATAATTTTAACGACTCCTAACATGCAATTTGTTATTTAGCTCGAATGCTTGTGTGCCAAACGTTTTCCCCTTTCTTGGCAAAAAGGCCTCCTTTATTTCTGTTGTGTGCATTATTTAGGAAATTATGATACGTAATTTGTTTGAATTTTTGTGTGCAAAACTAATACTGTAAAAATTAGTTAAACTTTTTCCAGCAAGTTTTTGCAAAATAACTATAACTTAGGTAAACAATTGTAGTACCGCTTATACAAAAAGTGTTTTGGACTTAACCATTATTAATTATTTTTAACTTACTTATTGTTATTAATAATTAAATATTGAAGGATCTTATATAGTTCAAATTTATGACTTTATAATTTGTCATTAAATTACTTACGTATGTAAAATCTAACGATCCGAATTCTCATTTCGAAAGCTTTACGTTGGAAGAATTTACTAAGGTGTGATTTCGAGTAAACGACCTCGGAATCGAGATTTGAAGGTTCCAACAGGTTCGTATGATGATTCTGGACTTAAGCGTATGTCCGGATCGGGTTTTGGATGACCCGGGAGCGTCTCGACGCCTATTGTGGAAAGTTGGCATTTTGGACGGATTTCGTAAATTTGGGTTGAAGTGCATTTCAATGTTATCGATGTCCGTTTGAGATTCGGAGCTTCGGAATAGCTCTGTATGGTGATTCTGGACTTAGAGGCGCGTCCGGAAGTGTATTTGAAGGTTCATAGGTTGTTTCGGGATCATTTGGCGAAAATTAGAAATTTGAAGTTTTTGAAAAGTTTAACCGAGGGTAGACTTTTTGATATCAGGTTCGGATTCCGATTCCGGAAGTTGGAGTAGGTCCGTAATATCACATAAGACTTGCACGCAAAATTTGGCGACATTCCGAGTTGATTTGATAGTAATCGGAAGCGCGAGAGTATTTTGTAGATGTTTTTGAGTTCATGAGTTAATCCATGCATTTTGGAGTCCGATTCATGGGTTTTGATGTTATTTCAGTGTTTCGATCGCTCGAGCGAGTTTCTATGATGTTGTTAGACTTGTGTGTGTATTTGGAGTGGAGCCCCGAAGGCTCGGGTGAGTTTCGGACGTTCGGAAAGATGTGAAAAACTTCAGTTTTTCTGGTGTTTCATAGCAACTGTTGCAGGTCTCGCAAATGCGAGAATTTGTTCGCATTTGCGAAAAAGTCTTCACAATTACGAAGAAGACTGACCTGGGCAGTGTTCGCATTTGCGACTCCTTGGTCGCATTTGCGACCTTGGCAGTATAGCCCAGGTTCGCATTTGCTACCTTGGCAGTATAACCTAGGTTCGCATTTGCGATGAATTTCTTGCAATTGCGAACCAGGTGTCGCAAATGCGACATCTGAGACGTGTGCACAACTCTATTAAATGCGGGATTTAGGTCATTTAGCTCATTTTCTTTCATCTCTTAGGTGATTTTGGAGCTCTTGGAAGGGAGGTTTTTACCTAGCACTTGGAGGTAAGTAATGTTTACATAACATGAGTTAAATGCATAGATTATGGGTAAATTAACATGTAAAAATTTATAAAATCATAGGTTTAGATGAAAAATCTAGGTTTTGGATAAAAATGAAATTTGACCACGGAAATGGTTATGGAATTTGGTGAAAAATATATATTTGCCTTCATGAGGATATCGGTAACAATATTGTCCGAAAATTTTCGGAATCCGGGCACGTGGGCCCGAGGGTAAATTTTAAGAATTCTTCAATTTTGGTTGGAAATATCACTTTAATAGTTAGGAAATGAACTCTTAAACTTGTATTAACTATTTTATAGAACATTTGACTAGCTTTGGGTCGTTTGGCACCGAGTTGAGAATTTAAAGCACAATTTTGGACCGGAAAGTAAGCTTTGAGACAAGGTAAGGCTCCTGTCTAACTCTGTGAGGGGAACTAGCCCTATGTGATATATTTAATATATGAAACTTATTGTGGGAACTACGTACGCACGAGGTGACGAAAGTCCATACGTAGTTAGATCCATGTTATTGTCCGGGTAGACTTAGGTTCACCCCATGCTGTACTTGTACTATAGGGACTATCTTTGGTCATTTAATTCTTTTATTTTGCATTATGACTTGAGACTAGACGTGCGTAGAGTGATAGACTCGTTATTGTAGAGACTTCACATGTTTCATGATTAGTTACGAAACAATTGTACTCATCTTATGAAATTGTGTCCGCGATATATATATGTATGTTTCATTGAAAGGTTTTTCCTTAAAGAAATTATAACTCACACGTTTATTCGTGAGTGGGGTCAAGGATCCGTTAAAGCTTCTTACTCTAATGGGATCGGGCCATTCACCTTGGCAGGATTTTTGATGTGGTCGACTATATATTTATATGTATGCTCCGGTTGAGGAGGAAATTTGCTAATTGAGTGGTTGAGCCTATTGTAAAGAGGAGAATCGTACCATAGCTTTATACTTGTTTATTTTATTTATTTATTTTGCCTCATATTTGTTCACCTCTTTACTGTACCTGATATTATTGGAGCACTAGTGAGTGTCGATGTCAACCCCTCGTCACTACTCCTTCGGGGTTAGGCTAGATGCTTACTGGGTACACGATGATTTACGTACTTATACTACACTTGCTGCACATTTTTGTGTAGGTACTTTCATGTCTGGTGGTCCTTTGGGCGCGGAAGAGCAGAGGCGCGGATGATGCGGGGACTTACCGTGAGCTGTATTTCATGTTACGATCCGCATCCAGAAAGGTCTCCTTCAGAGTTATTTATATTTTCCTATCCAATTTGTATTCCGGTCAGATGCTGTATTTTATTTTACATCCTAGTAAATGCTCATGCACTTGTGATACCAGATTTTGGGGATAATTATGGATTGTTTTGTATTGTTGTTATGAAGATATTATCATTTACTCTGTAAAATTTTATCTCTTACTATTCAATTAAAGGAAATTTATGATTTCAAAAATACTAAAAAGAGTAATTAAGCTAAACTTTTATTGTTGGCTTGCGTGACAGTGGTGTTGGGCGCCATCACGACCTTTAATGGATTTTGGGTCGTGACAACATGGTATCAGAGCACTAGATTCACTTAGGTCTCACGAGTCATGAGCGAGTCTAGTAGAGTCTTTCGGATCGGTACAAAGACGTTTGTACTTATCTTCGAGAGGCTATAGGGCTGATAGAAGCACTTCCCTTCTTGATTCCTCATCGTGCGATTTGATTCCTTTGAGGCTTGCGCCTTTATTTCTTTCCTACTCAATCTTATGCTACGTGAAGCTCTTGTTACCAATTGGGAATCAAGGAATTTTAATGGTACTATAGATGTGGTGCAGGATGTTTCTCCCTGCGTAATTGCTTGGGCTATGGTTGTCGCCTTGCGAAAGGCTGTCCTATTGTTTCAGCTCAGTATCAATAGTTCCTATGGTTTTGAAGTTGGGCGCTGGTTGTTATGATGATTCATGAGTTGTTATCGCATAGTAATGATGTAATGGTAAAATGCTTGTCTATGTGTCGGGGCAGTGAATGACTTGATAGGAGGTTTTTCAATGCATGATTCAGAGGTTCAATATTTTATTTCCAGCGGAGGAAAGGCAATCAGACTATGAGTGTTCACGTTTGGGTTGATGGAGTAACGAGACTTGGTATTTTCGAGCGTGGTGGAATTTTCATCTGTGATGTGGTGTCATTGTCCTCGATGAATGTGTTAAGGTTGCCGGTGTTATGATTTTCTTCAATTTGCCTTCAGGGCAGGGTATGGTGGAATGGTGCCAGGTAAGCGGCCATCAGAGATCTCTGTGTGCTGTGGTTCAGAATCGAATCAGTGTTCCTAGTGTTGATGGCTTGAGAAAGGTGATCTTCGGGGAGGTTTAAAGTTGGTAGCGATCTATAATCCAACTGCTATAGAGATGGATTTTGATTTAAGGCAACAGCTGGGCAGCGAAGGATGAGAAAGGATATGGCAGAAAGGAGTCTCGCGGTGGTTAAATTACTAGTAGGTTAAGTATGAAAAGCGAAAGTCGGGAAGTTGCCTAAAGGAGAGGGTCTGACCAAAGTGGGAGAGTGGCAGAGTAGCATATGGGTTCTCTGGCAGGATATCTGCACGCCTTGAGGAAAGTTTTGAGTGATCTGGAACTCATCGTGGACAGTGACTAAGTCTATGAACTTAATTTGGAATATCGGCTGCTATACGGAGAAGGGTTGGATACGACGGAAAGGAGTTCCTTGACATGAAGAAGGATACAACATGACTTTGGTTTGGAATGTATTGTCGCACCTTTAGTTGATGTCCATGAGGAGTGAACGGACTTGTACAACAGGTGAATGAGCACGGGCTCTGGATGGTTTATTAGTTTCGTGGTGATTGTACTCGGTGCAGCATTATGGAAAGATGTCGGCATGGAATTTCCATGGGTGGGTTATTTCCGGTGAGTAGGTTAACGATTGCGTGGTATTGATGAAGCTGCTGCGAAGAATTTTACTGGCTACCCGGTAAGAGGTCGAACATGCGAATGTGGCTAGAGATTCAGAGCGCTCATGAAATGGTTAGCAGGAAGATTTTGAGGAATTTGGCGGGTCGATTGCGCGAGGTCATCTCAGTGAGGAATAATGAATCTTGGTAGGTTCTAGGGTTATGTAATGGTAGCTTCAAGCTAAGTGGGAGAGCCCCAATGTCTACGATTGGATTGCATGGTTGTCTACTTGTGAAGTTTCTGATTATTGGCATATTGGTGGGTTATTATGACTAAGGAAAGAGAACATCGGTGGTGATTTGAGCAAAGGGTTTGATGAATGTGTGCTATAATTGGCCTTATCGATTCATGTTCAGGCTTTGGGGAGACTCAGGATTTATGCTTCGTGTAGATGTGTTGTACAAGCAAAGTGATTCAGCCGGCTGCTTCTTTGAAAGAGTGATTCATGTGCTAGCAGAGCCTTGGAGTTGATTATAATCGGGACCAAGTCAAAGTGAGTGACTCTCAGCAACGGTCCTAGTAGATTCAAAACGTTAAAGTGCGGTGTCTAAGAATTTCAAGTCCATAATATGGTTAAGTACCGAGTTTTTGCAATGGATTAGGAAAAGGGGCTTGGAGTATTCTATGTTATCTTCGGCCTGCGGTGTAGCATTGGAGGAATGGGAGAAAATAACTTCAGATTCATAGAGGAATTATCAGAATGTGTGTACCAGTTGGTTGTGCGCTTAAGGAGAATATGAGATGGTTCATGGGTATCGAGACGATGTGGTCTTGTGGATTGGGTCACTCTGGATAAGTGTTGTTGGGTTTCGTTACGTTAACGTATGGAGATATTATTATTATTATCCCTAAGGCAAGTTGAGAATAAATTAGAAGAAGTCGGATCGGTTAGCAATGGTTGAATCGGCATGATGTGGAAATGATCAGTTCCTTCAACGTGTTAAGTTTTACAGGTGATTGTGGCGGTACGTGCGAGGCTTGACGACCACCGTAATTGATTTTACTGGGAGGCATTCGAGTTATTATGGCCTGTTATGTGTAGATGGATCCCGAAAGGGTCATGGTGGTTTAGACCACTATTTGGGGTAGTATTCTCTGCGGTTATGAGAATTCGGTTGCGTGTTGCAATGGTTTTCCTGAAATGATTAAGTGAAAGGTTGATATATGACGGAGTGTTTATTCTATTAGTGGATCAGGGGTTATTATGGAATTCTTGTACTCTCACGTATTGTCATGCTAGATGCAGTGAGCGGCATGGAAATAGGAAGATGAGGATCAAGTTTGCGGTTCGGTTTCGACAAGAATGTCACGAGCTCAGAAGAGCAGGAAAGAATTTAGATGGTTAGATTAAGCTGGTACTGTCTTCAGCATCACCTGAGATCAGTGTCATGTATAAGAGGCTTTGTGTACTGATTTGTGGATTGTTGATTCACTTTACGACATTAGTATGACCGGTGGTAAGGATGTGCAGACTTGCTACCTGGTGGGGAAGGCCGTGGGAGCGTATCCCACGAGAGGATTGTATAAGTGTGACATGTAGTCACTTGATTGATTAAATATTGGAACCAAGTATGGAGATTGTGGTACTATCGCTAATGTAAGAATTTGTGCCTGAAGGGCGCTCTGTTCAATTGGTTGTGAATTGTGAAAGTTTGTTCCGTATTTTATGGCTATTCTTAGGGGTGGATCCTTGAAAGGTTATTAGGTCAGTACAGTTCAATCAAAATCGGCTTGAGGTCCGTGAATGGATCTAAATGTAAGTGTGTACTCTATATCAGGCCGGATGTGTTTATTTCAGCATAGCATTGCTTGTGTAGGAGTCTTTGGGTCTGGGATGTTATTTCCGTCGTCAGCTATTTAATATAATATCTATCATTCTATGTGGGTTGTGAGGCGATTTGATTATTCGCACTTGTATTGAGATCCCGTGTAGCTTGTGGTGTTGTGAGAGCAGGATGGCTCTCAAGATGCAAGTCATTTATTGCACCTTAGTTGTGCTTGAGTTTCGTAGTGTATGACGCTATCCGTCTCCCCATGATTTGTATTATTCACTTCGCGCGCTCATGGTTGATATTCGGGTATTTCGTTGGTTTAAACATTTCTGGCTTGATGGGTATTTCCCTATTTATTATTATGTATGGATCGGATGGCACGCCGCCACAGATACGTTGTTTGGATCGGGTGGCACGCCGCCACGAGTATCATGGTTGGATCGGGTTGCACGTCGCAATGGTATCATGTGTGTATCGGGTTGCATGCTGCAACAGTGTGACGTTGAGTACAGTTTCCCATAGCTATTCTTGTGTGTTTTGTGTCTCATTTCTAAGGAAGATTTATAATATATTTTCGGTTGTCGTATTAGTTACGTGTGCTGGGTAGTTCTTTCCCAGGGTTTGTTTTTCCTCATATATCACAATTGAGTAGTGGCCTGTCGGCACATTGATGGCGTCATATGAGAATTTTGGCAGTGTCTGAGATGGCTTATTGCTTGAGCGGCTTGTACTAGGAGAGGCAAGGTTATTGGACTTGGGATCAGTGCGATCGAAGTTAGAAAGAGTTTATTAAAAAGTAAATATTGTTATTCAGTTCATAATGAGGTAATGGTTCTTGTCAAAGACTCCATAAATTGTGATTCGGCAGGTGGTTATGAGTTTTACACATCTTCTCTGTCGTGGCTATATTGCGAGAGTTAAAGCAAGGCTTAATTGGTCATAAGGTACACTACGGGCTTCAGGCCAGCGAAAAGTTTAGCTGATGTGCTTTGGAAAGATTGCCTTGGGCGAATGAGTTACAGAGTGAATGGTAAGAATTCAGTAAGGGTATACAATTGTGTTTGGTGCAGTGAGTAGTGATTGATACGGTGTTCGTATGTTGGAAATAGGCATGGTGGAGAATTCCGGATGTTGGAATTGGACTCTAAGGCTTACTTGACTAAATAAAAGGGAAGATCTTCAGATTGGCTTGAGCTGATGTGCTTAACTGGGTTGTGGTAGCACGGGTAGGTGCACGAGGTGCTAAACAGTGATTTCAGACAACTCCAGAACAATGCTTAGCAAGTTCGAGGACGAACGTATGTTTAAGTGGGAGAGAATGTAACGACCCGACCGGTCGTTTTGAGCCCTAGCGCGTCGTTCGGCAGTTTGAGGCTATGAGTAGCTTCACTTCAGGTATTATGACTTGTACGTGTGGTCGGAATTGAATTTCGGGAAGTCCAGAGTTGATTTAGAAAGAAAATTCTAATTTTGGAAGCTTTAAGTTGGAAGAATTTACTAAGGTGTCATTTCGAGTAAACAACCTTGAAATCGGGATTTGAAGGTTCCAACAGGTTCGTATGATGATTTTGGACTTGAACGCATGTCCGGATAGGATTTTGGATGACCTGGGAGCGTCTCGGCGCCTATTGTGGAAAGTTGGCATTTTGGAAGGATTTCATAAATTTGGGTTGAAGTGCATTTCAATGTTATCGATGTCCGTTTGGGATTCTGAGACTGAGAATAGCTCTATATGGTGATTCTATACTTAGGGACGAGTCCGGAAGTGGATTTGAAGTTTCGTAGGTCGTTTCGGGGTCATTTGCCAAAAAAATGAAAATTTGAAGTTTTTTGAAAGTTTGACCAAGGGTAAACTTTTTGATATCGGGTTCGGATTCCAGTTCCGAAAGTTGGATTAGTTCCGTAATGTCATTTAAGACTTGCACGCAAAATTTGGATTCATTCCAAGTTGATTTGATAGGAATCGGACGCGCGTGAGTATTTTTAGAAGGTTTTGAGTTCATGAGTTAATCCATGTGTTTTGGCGTTCGATTCGTGGGTTTTGATGTTATTTCAGCGTTTCGATCGCTCGAGCGAGTTCGTATGATGTTGTTAGACTTGTATGTGTGTTTGGAGTGGAGCCTCGAGAGTTCGGGTGAGTTTTGGACGTTCAGGAGGATGTAAAAAACTTCAGTTTTTCTAGTGTTTCTTGACAGAGATTGCAGGTCTCACAAATGCCAGAATTTGTTTGCATTAGCGAACCTCGCATTTGCGAGAAACGTTTCGCAATTGCGAAGAATCTTGACTTGGGCAGTGTTCGCATTTGCGACACTTTGGTCACATTTGCGATCTCAGCAGTCTCCGCATTTGAGACTCCTTCGTTGCATTTACGACCTTGGCTGCATTTACGACCTTGGTAGTAGAAGCCCAGGTTCGCATCTGCGCTGGATGTGTCGCATATGCGAACCAGGTGTCGCAAATGCGACATCTGAGGCATGTGCACAACTCTATTAAATACGGGACTTAGGCCATTTAGCTCATTTGCTTTCATCTCTTGGGCTATTTTGGAGCTCTTGGAAGGGGGGTTTTTACCTAGCACTTTGAGGTAAGTAATTTCTACACAACATGAGTTAAATACATAGATTATGAGTAAATTAACATGTAAAAATTAGTGAAATCAAGGGTTTAGATGAAAAACCTAGGTTTTGGATAAAAATGAGACTTGACCACGGAAATAGTTATGGAATTTGGTGAAAAATATATATTTGACTTCATGACGTTATGGGTAACAATTTTCTCCGAAAATTTCCAAAATCCGGGCACGTGGGCCCGGGTGTAAATTTTAGGAATTCTTCAATTTGGGTTGGAAAAATTACTTTAATAGTTAGGAAATGAATTGTTAAACATGTATTGACTATTTTATATAACATTTGAGTAGCTTCGGGTCGTTTGGCGCCGAGTTGAGGATTTAATGTATAATTTTGGACTGAAAAGTAAGCTTTGAGACGAGGTAAGTCTCCTGTCTAACTCAGTGAGGGGGAACTACCCCTAGGTTATATATTTATATGTGAAACTTATTGCGGGGACTACGTACACACGAGGTGATGAGAGTCCGTACGTAGTTAGATCCATGTTATGTTTGCGGGTAGACTTAGGTTCACCCCATGTTGTACTTGTACTATAAGGACTATCTTTGCTCGTTTAATTCTTTTATTTCGCATTATGACTTGAGACAAGACATGCGTAGAGTGATAGACTCGTTATTGTAGAGACTTCACGAATTTCATGATTAGTCACGAAACAATTGTACTCCGCTTATGAAATTATGTCCGCGATATATATATATATATTTTTCATTGAAAGGTTTTTCGTTAAAGATATTATAACTCACACATTTATTCGTGAGTGGGGTCAAGGACCTGTTAAAGCTTCTTACTCTAATGGGATCGGGCCATTCGCCTCGACATGATTTATGTACCACACTCTCATGGGAGCGGGCCGTTCGCCTCGGCTGGTTAATAGATGCATTTATGGTTCGTGCCATTCGACCCTCGCCAGTGCACAAATTATGATGGGATTACACCTCGGCATTTCTATAAAATATCCTCATGGAATCGTGCATAATATTTGGCAAGAAGGCAATGTATCTGTGAGTTCTTCCTGATTTGAAGTATAACGACCCATTTTGGTAAGGTCCACTATATATTTATATGTATGATCCGGTTGAGGAGGAAATTTTCTAATTGAGAGCTTGAGCCTATTGTAAAGAGGAGAATCGTACCATGGATTTATACTTGTTTATTTTATTTATTTATTTTGCCTCATATTTGTTCACCTCTTTTACTGTACCTGATATTATTGGACCACTAGTGAGTGTCGATGTCGACCCCTCGTCATTACTCCTCCGAGGTTAGGTTAGATGCTTACTGGGTACACGTTGATTTACGAATTCATACTATACTTGCTGCACATTTTTGTGCAGGTAC
Source organism: Nicotiana otophora (assembly GCA_000715115.1). Classification (NCBI taxonomy): domain Eukaryota; kingdom Viridiplantae; phylum Streptophyta; class Magnoliopsida; order Solanales; family Solanaceae; genus Nicotiana; species Nicotiana otophora. The sequence continues at coordinate 72,589 of AWOL01S0013486.1, read as the reverse complement.
TTTAATGTCTGGTGGTCCTTTGGGGAGGCGTGGATGATGTGTGGACTTATCGTGAGCTGCATTTCATGTTACGATCCGCAGCCAACAGGGTCTCCTTAAGAGTTATTTATATTCTTCTGTCCAATTTGTATTCTGGACAGATGCTATATTTTATTTTACTTCCTATTAAATGCTCATGCACTTGTGACACCAGAATTTGGGGATGATTATGGGTTATTTCGTATTCTTGTTGTGAAGATATTATCATTTACTCTGTAAAATTTTATCTCTTACTACTCAATTGAAGGAAATTTACGATTTCAAAATCCTAAAAAGAGTATTAAGTTAAATTTTTATTGTTGGTTTGCCTGACAGTGGGGTTAGGCGCCATCACGACCTTTGATGAATTTTGGGTCGTGACATAAAATATCTCGAAAACTAAATGAATTAATTAGCACAAAAGAAGTGCTTTCACGTTAAAATCTATGGATCCCCAATTCTTTCACCAATTTCAAGCTATGAGAATTTAAATAAATCTCGAATTTGTGTAATTCTCTAATTGGGTCTACAAATCTTTGAACTTTACTTCATCACGTGTTAAGATTTTCTCTCAGTTATTATTAAGATTTCAAATGCAGATAATATTTTCTAAAGCTTAAAAAAGAAAGGAGACTCCCATTAAATTTGGGATTGAAATTCACAAAAGGGTTAGTAGAATTGCTTGTAATTAACATCCATTAGTTATCATGTTGGTCATGCTATACTTTTGAATTGCTTTGAATGACCAGAGTTTGTGTAACACAACAAAACAAAGTTTGAGAATATATATCAATGCATCGCTCATACAATAGTACACTAAAATGTTATACAACTAAATATTAAATTTTAAAGTGATATGATATACCTTCACAAGGCTGTGGTCACAAGGCTGCAAATTGAGTGACACGTGAAAAGGAAGTTTAAGTGGGGTCCATGTTTGTAGAAGACTTCACTATATAGTCTGAGGACACAAAAGGAATTATACAAAGTGTGCTAATAGTAAGGAAAGAGCAGCATGAAGTACAACCGTCTTAAAGCAAGAAGACTGCTGAATACCAAAAATGTTTTGGTCGGGAAGCTAGCATGTTGACCTCCTGTGTGCTTATTCTCCCTTATTATTAGAGAGAATACTTATATTCCTTTGTAATACTTATTTATGCACTACCACCAATTTTCTAGATTATCCTATGGTTAAAATGAGAGAGCGAGTCATCGATCTTGTTGGCTCTTTTAGACTCATAGTTACTGCGTGTGTGCAGGTCCTATAGAGGGTGTTCCAGCTTCAGAGCAGTGAGTCCAGCCAGTTACCAGCTTTGCCAGTAAGGTGAGCCACCACTAGTTCGTGAAGGCAGCTTCAACTATTATCTTTAGTTTCAGTGCTTTTATTTATTTTGAGTTTCCACTCGTTTTTAGTTGTACTCATATATTAGTAGCTCCATGACTTAGTCTTGTTTTGGGTTGTTTATGTAGACGGTTGTATGGCGTTTCCACATTTTCTTTATATATCAGACAACTTTATTAGTATTCTCTCTTATCTATTTCTACATATCATGCTTAGTTCGATTTGATATTTTTTATTATTAATTTAATTAAAAGTATTTTATTTAATCTTTTCTCGATCTTAATAATGCTTAATGATCTATTAAATGAGTTTGGGGCACTTGTTGTGATTTCTATCTTATAAGGTGCTTCCAGTGCTCGCTGCCTGGGTTGAATTTGGGGTGTGATAAGCTTGGTATTAGAGCTATAGGTTTATAAATGTCCTAGGATTTGTCTATGTTAATGGAGTTGTGTCTACTAGAGTCTCCTTTATAAAGCCTAATCACCTGTATGAATATTTGACTACCAGGACATTATAAGTGTTTCTTATCTTGATTCTAGATTGTGCTATAGAGCTTAAACTATTCTTTAGAAACGTTCAGATGTATTCATTATTCGTGCCTTGCAAAAATAGCTTTAACTCGTGCTGGAACTGCTAAACCGAAGATAGATTTTCATACTCGTTATGGCCATTTTGAATTTTTGGTGATGTCCTTTGGTCTGACTAACGCACTAACTGCATATATGGACTTAATGAATCGTGTTTTCAAGCATTTCCTCGATTGTTTCATTATTGTCTTTATTGATGATATTCTGGTGTATTTGAAGAGTCTTGAAGACCACGTGAATCACTTGAAAATCTCCTTATAGTATCACGACCTAAAACTCACCTAGTCGTGATGGTATCTAACCCAACCCGCTAGTAAGTCATTAAAGTCAACACCACCAAAATGATAACAATAAAGTTAATAGATGAAACAACTGTGTCTCTATATAACATCCCAAGGATTGGTAGCACAAATCATGATAGAGGTCGAATCTTTAATCAAATACTCAAAGTCGACTAACACGTCAACCCGGGCCCACATTCTGAAACCCATAAAACTCACAAATTCCGAAAACCCATTCGAATAAGGGTCCAACCCTTCTAATTTCACTCAAATTCGACTACAAATTGATGTTCAAAATTCAATTATTCACCTTAGAAAAGTTTAGACAAAACCCCCAATTTTTCTATTACATTCATTAATCAAATGCCAAAATCAATGATGGAATCACGTAAAATAATTAAATCTGACTCAAAGATACTTACCCCAATCCAAATCGTGAAAATCGCCTCCAAAATTACCCAAATCCGAACTCTAGATCTCAAAATATGATAAAATAACTCAACCCTTGAAATATAAAGCTTATGCCCAGCACTTTCGCATATGCGGTCCAACACCTACTTCTGCGGCATCGTATCTGCAACAAAAACTATGCTTCTGCGGATAACACTGAAGCCCCGACAAACTGCAGCTGTGGATAGGCCAACGCATCTGCGGACGCACAGATGTGGAAACACCATCGCATTAGTGCACACACCCTGCCTCAACTAACATCTCATATGCGGACATCCTAGCGCATTTGTGCTTCCACTTCTGCGTTAGAACTCCACATCTGCGGACTCTGCTCCCAGGCCCTCTCTACCACTTTTGCGCACCAACCACTACAGATGCACCATCGTATCTGTGCATCTCTCTTTGCAGGTGCGATTGCACCAGACCTGCCAACCTTCAGCCAAACTCAAACATCTCTTGGGTGGTCCGAAACCCACCCGAGCCCCTCGGGACCCCGTCCAAACATACCAACCAATCCCAAAACATAACACGGACCTACTCGAGGTCTCAAATAACAACATATAACATCAAAATTATGAATCACACCTCAATTCAAGCCTAAGGGAATAATAAACTTTCAACTCTCAAAACTCGTACCGAACCATATCAAATAAATTCGGAATGACCTCAAATTTTGCACACAATTCCTAAATGAAATAATGAACCTATTACAACTCCCAGAACAACAATCCAAACCCGATAACATTGAAGTCCACTCCTGGTCAAACTTATAAACTTTTTAAATCTTCACATAGCCACTTCCACCAATTATAGCCAAAACCTTCGAACAATATCCAAATGCAACATTTGGGCATATGCCCAAGTCTAAAATCACTGTCTGGACCTAACAGATTCTGATCCGTGGTCAAATACATAAAAGTCAAACTTGGTCAACTCTTCTAACTTAAAGTTTTTAAATTGAGAATCCTTCTTCCAAATCAATCCCGGATCACTCGAAAAACAAAACCGATGATACATACAAGTCATAATACACCACATAATGCTACTTATGATCTCAAATCACCAACTGAATGCAAATGCTCAAAACGACTGATTAGTTCGTTACACTCTCCTCCACTTAAATATACGTTCATCCTCGAACGTGCCACGAGTCATGACAAAGCCATCAAAGTACTATATAAGCTCACCATACACATACCCATGGGTGATTCCATGTCACCACAATCTATATAAGCCCGACAACACAACCTAACTGAAAATCCTTACTTCAACCTTAGTCCACAAACCTTAGAACCCAATCTCCAACATCCGAAATTCATCATGAGACCCGAATCTTGCATCTATCAATGTATAAGTCCAAACAAGCTATATTATGCCATAACCAAAATCCAAGGTATAATAAAATGATATTCCACATGGCTCAAATACTCACAACAATAACTTCCGACCACAATAGCTGCTCAATAACAAACCTGGTACTGGTAACAAACCTCATATCAACTAAAACCTTGTTCTAAACCTTCGTACACCACCAATGATGAATGAACGCACTAATACTCATAACCACTCATCAGATCAAGTAGCCGCGGAGCTCTATCGCCCGATAAGAACTATTGCCAAATTATAACATGATTTCTGACATTATTCTTCCAAACATACCCTATCAAAATCCGATTGTACTAATTCCACGTCCAAAATCTCATCTCATCCAGTATAAGCTGCTTGATCGACATGCCACATCAAAACTACCTAGAGCCACATACCAGGCAATCCGTGCACCAAACAGGTACCAACTCCAATATAACCAAATGTTGAAAGAGGAACCAAATGAGAGAATTGTTCCGCAAGCTCAACCAATACCACCACGAAGCACAATGCTATGAACCCATCACATAAAGGATAAACAAAACACACAAAATAAGAACAAAGGATCATATCCCAATCATAGCTCCGTTGCGATGCGTGACTGATGACATCCAAATCCACTCCTCAAAGAGTTAAGCGGACACGATCACATGCAATATAATTTACCCAACTATGAGTTAGGGTCGAATCCCACAAAGAATAATATGTAGGCGATTAGGCAAGTAAGAGAATTATTGCTTATTATTCTAAGCCAAATGGTTTTGAGAGAATATTTATATCTAAATGCAAAAATGTAAACTAACCTAGCAAGAGAGTAAAATGATCAATGTCTACAAGCATGTATACACGGGAAATTACACTCAAGTAACGATCCAATGTATTTCACAATTTTATAAATATGAGCGAGTTTATGTTAATTAGCCTCGAATGTTAATTCTATGTTAGCTTTTTTCGAAGACTAATAAGACTTTCTAATTTTATTATCCCTAAAATAATTAAGAGATTAAGTGCACCCGATGTGGATACAAGTAGTTCAATCCTATCCCTTGATAGAATCTCTTAAAAGAGGATTAACGCCTCAAGTTCTTGTTAATTAATCTTTCCCAACCCTAAATTATCTTTTCCAAGATTAATTCGAAGTTAATGGGCGAGTCCTAGGGTTAGATAATCCCTTTGGAAATATTAAAGAACAAGAATAATTAAAGAAATAATTAACTCACTTAAACATTAACAAAGAATATTTCCATAAACAAGTTTCAAGTATTATAAAAAATACTACACACTTAGATATTCAATACAAAGCAAGAAAATGAAGATATGAGTAAAAATGGATATTTTCATAAATAAGTTTCAAGTGTTGTATTAAATACTGCACATTTAGATATTTAATACAAAGCAAGAAAATGCAGATATGAGTAAAAATGAATAAGCAATTATCAACCAAAGTTTTCAAATCTTCAATTCCCAAGAGTATGTGCAAGAACCATAGCCCCAAAGCTTGTGTTATTTAGTCAAAAAGCCAAAACTTAGCCAAAGATGTCTTTCTAAAAAGTTAAGTCGTGTATTTATGGGTTTGGGATAGAGAAAATGTGAAACGGCAAATCTGCCCAGGTCTGAAGCTCGTTGACCGCTTCTGCGGAAGAATCTTCGCAGGTGTGGTTCCACAGATGCGAATCTTCATAGGCAGATGCGAAGTCACGTGGGAATGGGGTACTCCGCAGAAGCGGACTCGGATGTGCAGAAGCTCTCACGCAGGTGCTGAAATATTGCACAAAAGCGCCTCCGTTGATGCGGGCAAACACTCACAGATACGATCCCAATGTCCCAGCTCCTATTCCACAGATGCAGACTATTTCTTTGCAGATGCAAGTCAGCAGAAGCGGAAATTGTTCCGCTAGTGCGAAACCACTATTTCTTTGCAGATGCACTTCTTTAACTTTTTTTGCTCAGTTCCACTTCATTTGATCTCAAATCTCTTCATGACTACTTTCACCTAAATATCTAGCAATACACACCCTAAACAACCTCATATTATAATTAAAGGATACAAAAACTAAAGCAAAAGGGACTAAAATAAGTGGTAACATCACCACTCATCAATACCCCGACTTAATGTTTTTGCTTGTACTCAAGCGAATCAAAACCAAAAACTCAATGAGGCTCTACTATTTAAAGCACAATTAGCATCGCCATATTCAAATCACATTCTCCAATTAATCACAACACCTATGGGTTTGGTTGGTACTAATAATTAGGCTGAAGCATATAAACTTCAACTAAATAACTCCTTCATTTAAAAATCCATCTCAAAAATGCAATGGAGTTTCAAAATAAGTATTTGACAAAAACCAAGCCTCAAGAATTGACTCAAAAGAACTAGCCTACTACATATGCTCAATTGAAATTTGAAATTTATCAATGTCACCAATCCATCATAATCCACGTGCCCTCAGAAGAAAGATAGTTCCAAAATCACCATATTTACAATAATAACAAAAGGGAGAAATGGACAAAGACACTCACGCTCAACAAAGAATTTCAACAAATATTATGGCATAAACTTTTCCTTATTTTAACTTGCCAATTTAAGAACATTCGGTTGGAGATCCCATAAAGACTTTTTAAGCTTGTAATGTAGGCTTAGGGAAGGGTAGGATAAGCATTTGGGATACAAGTGACTACACCCTCCTTGAACACTACTCACATTCATCTTTCTTTTTGCATTTTGTATCTTTTTAAACCACGTAGCCCTTATTGACCTCTAGTTACCAATATTTAACCACCTTGCATTTTTTCTCTAATTTTCTCAAGACTCCTTTTTTTCTTATATATATATATATATATATATATATATATATATATTCATTTGCCTTTTGTTTTGGAGCTTGAGTATCTTTATATAATAAAACTTTGAGGTTTTTGCTTCTACACACAATGTACATCTTAACCATTTGCCAATTGACACCAAACTCCCCAACTTAGGCTTTTAACCTCATTATTAACATTCAGGGAGGGACATGTTCAAAAGAGGAAATTATTTCACAAAAGTATAAAGATTTGTAGTGTAGTAGCCAAATAAAAGGTTAGAGGCTCAAATGGGTTTACTACTGATAATATTTATGCAAAGGTGGTCTCAAAAGGCTGATGAGGCTTTTTCATAGATAACAAAGAATGCCTAAGGTTATCCCTCCAACCAAACATAACTAAGATTAGCATTGAAAGGCCAACCGGGCAAGTTCTAGATGATAAAAGTGATCACACGAATTCTTTTTGCAAAACTAACACACATGGCACATGAACTAATCAAGACAAATCAATTTCGCTTCTTAATAAGAATAATTAGAGCAATATCGTGCCAACTAGTGGGCAAAGAGTCACAAAGTGAGCCAACAAGTTATCACACAAATTATTCTTTCTCATGCAACTTAATTTTCAATTTACAACAAAATATTTCAGAGGGGTATTATCAATTCACAACTCATATGCAAAAGACTAATTTTATTAGTATCACACAATTCAAAAGTCTCCACTTAACTAAATAAGACCTATTTTCTTAAGAAAGTTATCATACCATCCACCATAAAGAAAAGTCACCTGGCTCAATACAAAAATACGCCTCGAAAAGGAATCGTAGCATAAAGAAAACCCAAGAAGATTTATTGAAAAGTATATTACTACTAAAGAAATAAAAATAAATTAAAAAAAATAAAGAAAGTAAAATAAAATAACAAAAGCCACTAATAATATAAGAATTCAAAAAAAAAACATAAACTACAAACTACCAAAGGAATAAAAATAAAATAACTAAAAACTACTAAAAACAATAAAATAACAAAAGCGGCCAATCAACAAATACATCACCAATCACAAGCTAAGCCCAGCAAGGGCGCATGATCATCCACAATAGTAAAATAAGCCCGGCAAGGGCACACAAGTCAAGCATAGATGTACAAATAAAGTATACTCCCTAAAGCCACCCCAACTAAAAATAATACAATGTCCTCACTGTATAATATCAGAATAAAATAGGAGTAGTTTGAGGGTCTCTCTGAGGTCTGCATCAGACTAGCAGACTGCGGGAAACGACTCATCACTACTGTGTAGAGCTCTCGGCTTCATCATCACTAGTATCATCAGCATCAAAATCGTTCGATAAGAAAGAATACACTTCAATGTCGTCCTTGTCCTCGACCGGTATCTTCTTGTTTTGCTGCCTCCATTAGAAGATGACCTTGATTAATCTTAACATCTTCACCATGAATTTGCCCTTTTTCTTATTTTTCTCTTTCTCCTTCAGGAAGTCTGCCTTGAAGATCAACATGACCCTTAGCCATGTTTCCATATGCTACCTCGAGCATGCTAACATAAGCTGCTAACTTCACATGAGACTCGACCTTGTTTTTCTGGGCCTCGAGGTATGTCTTCATCTCTTCTCTAGAATAGTAGCCTGGCATAGGCTGGGAGTGTGAGGACCCACTAGGAGGCTGTGACACTAAGTCACGAATGGAGGCAAGCCGGGAATTGAGCATCCCAAAGGGTCCCTCGGCATGTGTAGCTTGTGAGGAGGACCCCTCACCTATAACAATCTCCATCTTCATCTTCTTGCTCTTTTGAACACTGCCTTCTCCTATCACTCTTAATGGGTGAAAGGATTTGTCCGCCGGTATCCAATGATTTCCATCCCACTCCTCAACCTACGCATGCCGTCACAATACTTTAATCAATGATAGAAACATCAATGTCGAGCTACCTTGAAGCACATACTCCTTCAGCCCCTGAACGACGTAATAATGGAAATTCACTAGAATGCCATCAAGGATGCAAGCAACCATATGGGCCCTAACATATAGAATATCAGACATGTTCCAAGAAGGAGACACTTTGTTCGCAATGATATACAACCACAATTTTGCTTTAACTATGAAATCACCACATTTGATGCCCTTCTTCTTTTTGGACCAACTCACTGTTTTGCCCGCAGGACAAAGTTTGGAGACTAGCCAATCACCATAGTCGTATGTGTATCTTTATCGCATTGGCTCGATCGGGTGGTTTGGAAGCCCATCGACACCATTTATCTCTTCAAGTCCGAATTTCACAATCTTTCCACTTATTCATGGTTTCGGAAATGTGTACGCTTTAAGTTCGCGTAAAATTACCGCACCCATTCCTTATTAGCCTTACACGGAGTGTGGATGAAGCAGGTCCAACCTTTGGAAACCAGCCGGTCATGGAAATCCGGAAGGAGCTCGGCCACTTTGTCATCGGTAATTTCTTTCTCAAGTTTGAGCTTCTTCATAAGGAGATCATAGTATCGTATTTTACAATTGAAAGACATGAATCTATTGGTATCATAGTTTAAAATCCTCAGCCATTTCTTCAATTTCATGATCAAGCGCTGCATTGTTGTTCATGTTTAGGTCCATTTTTGAACCTGTAAATACCTGATTTGCCTTTGTGTGAGCAGTAGAGTGAGAGGATCAGTTGTGTGCAAGAAATGATCGGGGTTTGAGTTTGGGAGAAGAGAGTTTCGTTTTACCTGATGAAAGAAGGGATTTGTTCATTAGACATACCCCACTTACGCACCTGCGGCAATTAACCGCTTTTACGTGAACGCTTTTGCAGTTTTTGAGCCGCTTCTACACAAGTGCCGCGTTTGCGGTGCCGTATCTGCGAAAATATGTTCGCAGATGCGGTTGCACCAGATTTTTGATAGACAGAACTGGGCAGCCAGTGTTTTCGCATAGCTCCAACACTTCAAACTCATCAATTCAACTCCAAAAAATCTGAAAATTTTTATATTAGTCAAAAATAATACAATAAACTATTCTAAAAATGATGGGTATATGCTTGACCAATGTGTGATCGCATAACCATTATTCGGTTCGCACAATTGACCTTCTACTGTATTTTTGAGCTACTTTTTCTTAGGAGCTTTTGACAATTTCCGCGACCAATATGCGGTCTGCGTAACCATTATGCGGTAGCTTTTTTGGCTTCTGAAAATCAAATGAAGCTGAGCAAATATTTCTTCATTTTCCCTGCACTCTAAGGCACACACACATATCAAGATATTCAACAAAAACAAATAAATCTACAAAAACAAAAATCTAACAAAAATATTTGAAAACGATGGGTGGCACGACGCAAATCAAATTTACCTCTTTTCTCTCTACTTGGAAGATATGAATTGGGAACCTAACTTGGAGTCAAGTTTGTGACCACGAGTAGTGGGGGTTGGTAAGTAGATGATCAAGACAAACTTCAAGTTCGCCTTGTTGCATTTCTTGGCCTTCCTTTGAGGAATATCATTTTGCGTTCTAGATCTTTCAAATTGCAAGACGTATGGCTCTTGGGTTTCTTCATTGCACTTCCATATGGATTCACACTGCTGAATTATCATATCACCATAGAATTCCAAAGTTGAAAAATATTTGGAATGAGACATCAACCTCCCAAATTGCAACAGTTTCCTGATTTTGACATCCTTTTCCCCCTAAACTAGAGTCAATTTCAATAATATTTCCAATTAAACCGGTTGACTCTAATTTCATTTGTTTCTCGGCATCACAAACAAGTATGGATTCGGTTGACGGATGTTTAATTCTTGATTCAATCTTGTAACGACTCGTCCGGTCCTTTTATGTATTGTAGCCTCGTTTCTCTATTTATTTATGGTTATGTGACTTGTCGGGGGTGGTTGGATTGGTTTCGAGGAAGTTTTGGGGTGAATTAGGACACTTAGTCCCAATATTGAAAGCTTAGGATGAATAGTTGACTAAAGTTTGACTTTTGTGTAGACAACTCCGGAATGGAATTTTGATGGTTCCAATAGCATTTTATGGTAATTTTGGACTTAGGTGCATGTCCGAATCTGGATTTGGATATCTATAGGTTATTTTTGCTTGAATTGGCGAAAGTTGGAAAGTTTAAGGTTTGAAAGGTCGATAGGTTTGACCGAGAATTGAATTTATTGATATCGGGTTCGAATTTTAGTTCTGAGAGTTAAATAGGCCCGTTGTGTCATTTGGGACAAGTGTGCAAAATTTAAGGTCATTCAGAGTTGATTTGATATAGTTCATCATTAGTTTTTGATATTGGAAGTTCATTAGTTTCTTTAGGTTTGAATTGCTGTGCGATTCATGATTTTGATGATGGTTGATGTGATTTGAGGCTTCGAGTAAAATCATAGTGTGTTTTAGGACTGTTTGGTGTATTTGGATGGGGGTCCCAGTGGCCTCATATGTGTTTTGGATGATTGACAGATCATGTTGGACTTGGAAAGGTTTCTAAAGGTTGTTGATGCTGGTGCAATCGCACCTGCAAGGTTTTGGCCATAGGTGCGGCCTCTTGTGTGCTTTTGCGAGGTCGGCTTTGCTGGGAAATGGTCACAGACACGAAGGGGTTTCCGCAGAAATGGATGCAGTTCTATGAGTGAGACTCCGCAGGAGCGGAGTTTGGCTGGATCTGAGAGGAGCGCAGGTTCGAGGCAGTTTCCGCATCTACAAGTCCGCAGATCCAAAGCTGGAGGGAGGCTTGGGGGACCGTAGGTGTGATAGGTAGGGATTTTACGTGGCTTCCGCATATGCAGAAATTTTACAGCAAAAGCGGCATCGCAGGTGTGACTTAGGCAGCCGCAGGTGCGAAAATCGCTAGGCAGAAGGTTAAAAACGAGGGTTTTAGTCATTTTTCTGATTTTGGATTGTGGAGCTTGGCTAAGGGTGATTTTTGAGAGGGTTTTTGCTACAATTGAAGAGGTAAGTGAAGTTTAATCACTTTTGATATTAGATATTGATTACCCATTAGTTATTACACCTAGTTTATGTGAATTTGAAGTGAAATTTGGGAATTTTAGACTATGTTGTTGGAGAGTGGGATTTGATGATTTGGGGCTCGATTTGTCCATAGAATTGGATGAAATTAGTATGATTAGACTCGTGATTGAACGGGTATTCGTAATATATAAACTTTGTCGGGTTCCAAAGTGCGGGCCTGCGGTTGACGTTTTTGGTTGACTTTAGCTTTATCATTTGGGATTTTTTTCTATGACTATTATTGATGGCATTAAGTTTCTTTGGCTTGATTCAATTTGTTCAGGCCGATTCGCGAGGCAAGGGCTTGCTGGAGTATTAAGTTGCACGTTTTGAGGTAAGTAACATTTCTAAACTTGGAATTGAGAGTAATTATTACTCGGAACCATGTTATTTGTGACGGGTTTTGGTGACACACATGCTAGGTGATGGGCATGTGGGCATGCACCGGGGTAATCATGATCTGGGTTGACTTTTGGACTATGTTGCTATCATGTCTTGTTTTATTCGTGTTTCTCCTACTTGTTAGACTAACTGAACTATAATTGAGACTTGCTGAGGCTATTTATGTTGTTTGGAGTTATCTGACTTAACTGTAATTATAAACTCAGTCATGATTCTTCATTTGCATTTCATATCTCAGTATCTGTTCATCATTCATTGTCACATCGCATGTTATCATTGTTTTTCCATATGTGGTGCTGTTTGGCTGAGGGATATGAGATTGTGAACCCTTGAGACTTTAGAGGTTAATGACTGAGGCGGGCCTTAGACCCGTGTTGAGAGTGTTATTTGGATCGGGCGGCACAATGCAACAGGCCTTATTGGCTTTTGATTAGTGCTTGGGCAGTATTCGCCCCTCCGGAGTCTGACATACTAGCAGTGACCGCAGACACAATAATATACATACACATACTTTGGTGAGGGGCATTGATGCTAGGCACCCGTACAGTGCTGAGTGATTATATGTGCGTGATGAGTGGGCATTTGAGACAGACAACTTGAGTGTGTTGAGAGTGAGAGTACTTGGGAATACCACTATGCAATCATCCATTTGACATGCATACTTGACATGTAGGCATAGAGATGTATCATTCCTCAGGCTAGCTCGTAACTGAAATGTTCTTATCAACGTTGGACTTTAATTGTTATATTTGAAAGCATGTCTTCATTCATGTAATGTGAACAAGTTGATTATGATAATTCCTTTGAGTTACTTATTGTCAATGTCATCATTATATATGTGTTGTCATTAATATTAGTTTCTGACTGTCTTTTTCTGATCTCGTCGCTGCCCAACGTTAGTTTTGTTACTTATTTAGTATATGGGGTCGGTTGTATTCATACTACACTATGCACTTCGTGTGCAGATCCAGGTACATCTGGACGTGGTGATCCAGCTACCAGCATTTGGAGACTTCGAGGCAGCTTCTTTGACGTCTGCAGACCTTGACTCTCTTCCCTTTTATTTCCCTTATTACTGTTCTATTGTCTAGACAGTTGTACTGAGGATTTGATTATTTTGATCCTCAGTAGTACTCATGTACTCATTGACACCAGATTTTGGCGATGGTTGTAGCAGTATTGTTATTGTTTTTATTAGACAATTATGATATTTCCGTTGTTAAGTTTATTAAACTATGTTCATTCAAATGCTTAGTTATTATGTCACCATTGGCTTGCGTGGTAGTAGTGTTAGGCGTCATCGCAGCTCTGGTAGGAGTTGGGTCTTGACAAGTTGGTATCAGAGTACTAGGTTGCTTAGGTCTTACGAGTCATGAGCAGGTTTAGTAGAGTCTTGCGGATCGGTACCGTGACGTTTGTACTTATCTTCTAGAGTCTTCCAAACTATTAGGAAACTTCTTGCATTTTTGTCATGCAGATTTGTTATTTTCGAAGTTTGAAACTTGAATTTTCTATTCTCTCACAGATGGTTAGGACTTGTGTGACCGGATCAGGAGGATGACCACCATTAGCACCAGTTAGGGCCGCAAGAGGCTAGGGCCGCGGTAGAGGCTGAGGTGGGGCTCGTATTACAGACAGAGCCGCACATGTGGAGCCACAAGTTGCTCTAGTTGAGGAGTAGACATAAGATATTGTTGAGCCGGCGGGGTCAGCTCAGGCACCAGCTATGCCTATCGTTATTCCTGGCCTTCAGGAGGCTTTTGCCCATATTTTGACTATGTGCACGAGCCTGGCTCAGGTGGTTTCTGTTCGGGCTGCACCAACCACTTCACAGGCTGTGGGAGGTGCCCAGACTCTCGCCATCTGTACTCTAGAGCAGCTAGCTCAGGGACTTTAGATACCAGGTGTACTACCAGCTCAAGTAGTTGCTGCTGCTCAGGCCAAGGTTGGCCTACCTATAAGTGATGAGAAGTAGTATATTATAATTAAAGGAGAGTTAGCGCATGCCCAGGATTTTCTTAATAGGTGTCTGCGGATTCTTCGCACAACAGGTCTTTTGGACACTAGTGGGGTTGCATTTACTACATTCTAGCTGATAAGGCCAGTGTCACACCCCGAACTTGGGGAGCATGACCAGTGCTCAACCGAGTAAACCCGGTCGAGCAAGCCTACTTTACATCAACATATCATCATAACTCATTCATGATTTATCAAAACATCATTAGATCATGACTTTTAAATTGAATATATTTGGCTCAATGACCTACAATCTTTCTCATGATGGTTGCGTAGCCTCATAAATATTGTGAACAAAAATACATGATAAAACCCAAATCTTTAATTACATGACCCACAATGTACATGGATCTTCTATGACAATAGATACCTAAGTACATAAAACGAACTAGACTCAAACACCCACTAGAGTTGTAGCGGGCTCACCATAAGCTGAGTAGTGAAGCAGATCCTTATCAAAGATCCATATCATCCAATAGAAGTATACCTGCATCCATTAAAAGATGCAGCACCCCCGGCAAAAGGGACGTGAGTACATGTGGAATAGTACTCGTATGTAAAGCAGACAGAACAACATATGAAAATATGGTAACTCAAATAAGAGGCAAATAAAGTACATCAAGAAACTACGAAACATCCCATAGAATCACATTTCAAGTCTTATTATACTTGCATCATTCTAAACTTCTTTTAGGATCAACTGAGCCACATGAACTATACGTGGAATAAATAATATAATGTAATTGAAACAACATGTACAATCAAGGGCAATGAACGTGGCACCTATTATCGGCGTTAATAATGCATCTCACTAGACTGTCCATATCCCTCTTTTATTTTACACCTATACATTTCATAGACCGTCTTTAGTGTTCACATATCATATTATACACCTATGCATCTCATAGACCGCCCATAGTGTTCACATATCATATTATACATCTATGCGTCTCATACACCGTCCATAGTATTTATTTATACCGTACACCTATACATTTCATAAACAATACACATATGCGTTTTATAGATCGTCCATAGGATTCCATACACAATACACCTATGCATTTCATAGACCGTTCATAGAATTCCATATATAATACACCTATGCATTTCATAGTCCATCCATAGGATCACATATACGATACACCTATGCGTTTCATAGCTCGTCCATAGGATCACATATACAATACACCTATGCATTTCATAGACCGTCCATAGGGTTCATAACACATCATTATGCACATAACCATTTATAAACTTAAAGAGACATGATTAACATTACATTTAAGGTCATAATTTCCCGTATCATTGGAACACTTCATGTTCATGCTCATCATGGAGAAACATAGCTCATTACATTAGCACATGCATGGTGAAACAATAAGTTGATTTTAATGGCACATGAGCTCAATTTATTTTCTTAAGGTTCATCATAATTTAGCATAGGTCACCTCCCTTTCATCTCGTTATTCACTCACTTATCATCTTGAGGTCATTACCTAAGTTCATAATTCTTGGGGACCTAACATTGAAGTCATTTTCATATATTATTTTAGAAGCATACATACTATGATTGAAACCATCGGGACATACAACGCCTCATAATTCTCATTTTGGCAAATGACCACATTTCATGTTCATACTATCACTTACCTATACCTTCCATGTGTGATCATAGGACATTTAAAACATTTAGGAACACCATAGACTCTTCTCACGAGGGTGTAGGAGCTTATATCACATTGGAAACATAAGTACGAATACGTTTATCTCATAACCTTTCACACCATATATCACTTCATTAGTACTTTCAACTACTTACACCATCATTATTTCATTGGCTCCCTTGGCCATACATATTATTTTTCATTCATGGCACTGTAGCCATATATCATATTCCACCCTTTCATTTCTTTACTTTCAAGGATTACCATCATAAACATTAATATATAGAGTATTCTTTAAATGCCTTTCCCCAAAAACGGCAATACACAATTTTAACTCAAGAATAATATGTAAAAATTCAAAACATATTGGAAATACCTACCAAGTATAGCATTAGTTGGAACAACCATATTTGTACATAACTTGAGTACATAAGCTTTTGGAAAATTCTATTTTCGGAGCCAATTTGGAACAGTTGAATCAAGGCTCATTTCATAATCTTTCACACATCATTTCATTTCATTGGCACTATTGGCCACAAGTATAACTTTCATTCTTGGCACAGTGGCCACACTTTATATCTCCAACTAACTCCTTTCACTTTCAAGCATCTTTATAGATTATCAACAACAAAGCATCTCTAATCATGACTTTCATTACACACATGAGTAATTAATAGTCTTAAGCACATCGAGATTTCTTACACAATTTGGCATAATAGATTTCATTCGAAATACGACTTGAAGTCATAACATCTTAACACACATCCCATACTTGGACACATTCTCGTATGATATCATAATATGACAAGCGCGTTCGGAACACAGAGCACGTTTTGAACATATACCTTTTGATACAAAGTTTATTCGGAATAGTCAATTTATAATGAATAATTCGTGACTTACAAGAACATCACAGGATTCAATTCCAGGAGGGAAGTTTAGCCAACATACCTCGCTTTGAGCTTTCCTTAATTCACTACACAGTTACGGAAATCCTAGCAACTTTTATCTATTTTGAGACATAACAGAATTGTACACAAATTAGGAAGATATTCATGGTTTTAACTCATTTGAGCATTTTATCAAACACTAGGTATGCAAATTTGACCACAAGGTTCTTCTACAAGATTTTCTTCAATCCACAACCCATTCAATACCACGAGTTTACTCATATTAGCTCAATCACCTTTCCATCATCCTTATATTTACATGCATGCATAAATAACCACACTCATACCCAAGAATCACACTCCTAATTTCCCATCTTCTGCCCAAACTCGAAATTGAAAACTAGGGTTATAACCTTACCTCTTGGGTGAAGATCTTGTGAGATTTGTTGAATTTCAAAGCTTGGACAAGGATTGGTGAACAACACACTTGGGGTTTCCTCCTCTCTCTCTCTCTAGAACACTCTCACTTCTCTCTAAAAATATTAGATTTTTGCTCCAAGATGAGCTTCAAGGGCTTTTAATCAAATTGGGATCGGGTTATAAAATCGAAAAATGGACCCTCTGATCTCAACTCTGCGATTGCAGAATGCACCGCAAATCACGTCTCTGGTCCGCAAACTGGACCGCAAAATGGTCCTCCAAATCTAGGCTAGTCCGAAAAGGTGTGTGGCAAATCTCCGGTCCGCAGACCACTTGTGCGGCCGCAGAGTGGACTGCAGAATCACTCACCAAAATTCTTCATGCCATGTCTGCGACGAATGTGCGGACTGCGAAACAACTATGCGATTGCATAATGGACCATAAAACAACCTTCAAAATCCAACAAATTCTCTGCTCAACTCCGCGATGATTATGTAGCCTGCGAAATGGTTCCGCAGTCACGAAACAGACTGCAGAATCACGTTCTTCAGCCAATCATTTCCATCAACTCCTCAGTGCATTATTCAACCCAAATTCCTTGGAAAAATTTTATAGGGCCTTACAGGGAGCCTACAGATGGTGGCAGGCTTATGAGTTGAGCAGGCCAGCCTCTGCAGCACCACTTACATGGCATGAGTTCCTAGTTCTCTTCTTGGAGAAGTTTATTTCCCAGTATGTCTCTCGGTGTTTAAATTTTCATCATGTGAAGTATTAGCATCACAAAGCAGGAGGGTTGAGTCAAAGATTGGAGATACCCAAGCAGAAGTGGGAGAACGCATACACGTACAGATTTTTGATCATTTTTGTCAGCAACTATGAGACCAATATGAGGTCTGCATATCCATTATGCGGTCGCATATGCAACCGCAGAACCGTTCCGGAGCTCCATTTTTGGGTTTTTAAAACCGGACCCTATTTCGTTAAATACACTCTTTGGGCCATTTTTGAACTATAATTTGATATTTTAGAGTGAGAAAGAGTGCCCTAGAGTGAGAAGGTGTTCTTCAATAATTGTTCTTCAATGCTTGCCCAATTTTTTGAAGATTAAGAAGAGAAACTCACTAGGTCTTCATCCTAGAGTTAAGATTCTACACCCTAACCCTCACTTTTGAATTTTGTTTAGAATTGGATAATTAGCAAGATAATTTATGGGAAGGAGGGTTGTTTATTTACATGCATGTGATATCTAGGGGTATAGGAAGATTGTTGAACTAGGCATAGTAAATATTGGGTTGTGGGATAATGGAATTCTCCAAAAAAGGGCCTTGAAACCATATGCACACCTTGTGTTTGATAAAATGCTCAAATGAGCTAGAACCATGATCATCTTCCTAAATTTGGTTCAATTTCTTATATTTCTAAAATAGATTGAAGTTGCTAAGAATTCCGGAATATTTAGAGTGTAAGGAAGCTCAAGTGAGGTATGTTGGCTAAACTCTTCTTTAAGAATTGGAATTCTCAATATCCTTGTATGTTCCGAGATGCTGATTATAAATGGAGTATTCCGATAAGTTTTGTGGTGAAGATATATGTTCAATTCATGTTTCAAATGCTCTTATCATATTGCATTATAAATTGAGGATGTGTCCCAAACTATGGATTATGTATCCACATGTTATGATTTCTAGTCGTGATTTATGTGAAAGTTATTATGCCAAGTTGT